>JAJJMB010007130.1:4858904-4979664 GCA_023531105.1 Papaver atlanticum
TCCATAAAAATCGATCAACAATCCACCCCTAAATCCGTCTGTGAAAATATTTTTTTTCCCGCCATTTTTTTTTTTTTTTTTAATGTGAAGAAATGTGACCTCCCCCTATCCAGTCCCGGTCTGTGTTTAGCAGCTGCCTGGAAATGGGTTACCCCTTATCCAAGATGTGAGTCCGAATAGCAAATGTCCTCCCAGGTGCCTTCAACAACTTTTCGAGCTAATTTCGCTGCAAAAGCCTATTTTTCCAAAAACACCTACAAGGGATAAAATACCAAAATTAGTACAAAAATGGGTACTAACAATATACATAAAAGAGATGAAAATAGACACATAAATGCGTCTATCAACCATATATACGTACCCCAGAAAAGGTTACCATGGATCATTGTCTTCACTCATGTTTCATATTGTTGGCATCTAACTCACGTGAAATCAAAGCCCCCATCCCTGTTGCTACATAAAAAAGATGGAAAGATAGGGACAATTCGAAGGTTAAGCTTTACCCCCAAAAAAGAAACAGCGAAACAACAACGACTATTTTACACCAATTTCCACCTGAAAATTTGTCAAACTTTATTCAACAGACTTCTCTTTCCTTTTTTAAGGTTCAATACCATAATAAAAGAAATACCTATTGTCATTTCCTCATCCTTATAGTCTGCAAACACTATCAGGACAGTACCAATAATAGATTCTTTTCTCTCCATCTTCATATTATATTCCTTAACTTGGCTTCTCTCCCCAATCTATCTATCCTCATACATATCCAGTTTATATATCATATGGATCACTCTGATTTGCTAAATACCTCTCATAAGACCAACCAAGAAATTCAAAACCTTCCTGCTCAAATGGATGAGAAATTAACTCTACCGTCTTCACTATCTGAACCAGCATTCATCGATAAAACTGTCATTCTAGTTGAGTCCGATAACAATTGGAAATGGTGTATGGTGGGTTATTTATGCTGTGAAACCCTTGTTCCTACTTCTTCAATTCGTTTCTACATCTGTAACAAATGGCCTCTCGCTCAATCCCCTACTGTTACAACCTTTAGTGGATTACGTAATAAAGTCCTCATTCGTTTCTTAGCTGAAGATGATTTTAACATAATCAATTCGCAGAGACCTTGGTTTGTCTGTGGGTATCTAATGGTGCTGAAAGTTGTTCCTCCAACAGGTTGGCCAGCAAATCATCAACTTTCATTTACTGAAGAGCTCATGTTGTTTATCTTATGCAATATCCCAAAAGAATGTACTGAATTTTAGGATCTTCAAAAACTTACTTTCAAGATGGGAGAACTAATTAAAGCACAAGAACCTTATGGAAATCATCCTTTAAACAAGAATGTTAAAGTCTGTGTCAGAATTCCGGTTCAGAAAGCTTTACCAGTAGGCATTCCCCTGTTTACTAGTGGCAGGACTCTGCCTTTCCTCATCGAATACAGATACCAAAAAGTTCCAAGGTACTTCTGCTTTTCATGTCGTGTTCTTGATCACAAAAATGTGAACTGTCCTGCTTGGAAATTGAAACAGAAGGCTAGTAAGGAAGCTTCTTATTCCAACATCAAATACACTCTTCTTGCTACCTCAATGCTCATGATGCCACCAACGACAGTAATCAAACAACCGGTTCCTACTTCTAATGCAGTGAGTGATACTATCATGCAACAAACTGATATTGTGACAGATACACAAATTGAATCTACCAATGCTCCTATATGTGATAGAGGAAAAGCTATGGAGAATGTTCAGAACATTGAGAATACTGCTCAAAAGGGTTTATCTAATATGTTTCAGATGAGTCGTTTTGTTAACAGATCCACAGCCCTGAAGAATTTTGATGTTGGTCCGATTCAGCAAAACTCGACTCAGCAGAACAATGGGTTACCAATTATTTTCAAACAAGTTACCACTCAGAATGTTCCTATTGAAGCTTCTATCCCTAGTCCCGAATCAGATATTCATGGTCTGATTCGAACTTCTAACTCTTTAAGAAGATTCAAAACTGCTGTCGTCCCGAGTCAAACACAAGTTATCACTAGGGGAACTGATAACTCTGCTGAGCATGATACCCTATCAAACCTCAAAAGGAAGATCAACCCTAGAGCTGATATGACAAAACGTACAAGAGAAAGTTCTTCTACTTTAGCTAGCATTGTAGTTATCCCGGAAGAACGAGACACTACTGAACCTGATTATGCCCAACTTTGCCCACCAATCACCAAATTGGGGGATTTACCTACTTTCAGTCTCTCCAATTGCTCCCTCAACACCTAGCCTCTGATTGATTCTTATGGTAGCTATAATGTACCTGCTGATACTTCCCAAAACAACAATGGTGTCCGCAATAATTCTCATCACAATGCTGCTACTTCTAATCTCAATTCTTCCCAAGATACTTCTCAAAGTGGTGATACTACCAACGCTCCTCTTGGTGGTGGGTCTGATTCCACCACTCAGGTAAATTCTACTCCTTTCCCCCCTTTAAATGATCCTATCAATTCTGCTACCCCTATAAACCATTTTCATGTTAACAATGTAAATATGCTATGTTGGAATATAAAGGATTTGGTAAAAAAAACAGCTAATAAGGAACTTAGTTTGCTATGTAGAAATGTTGATCCTGATATCATCTTCCTATCAGAAACAAAAATGAATAAAGATCTGGCGGTTATAAAACTAAAAAAAAATGGTCTTTCCCTGTAACTTTAATGTTCCTAGTATTGGAAGAAGTGGTGGTCTAGTCTTGGCTTGGAAGAAGGAAATTCAACTGAACATTATATCCTCAAGCTTGAGGGGCATCTATGTCACATCCACAGATATTATCCACTCCAAAACTTGTCATATCCATTTTATGTATGGTGAACCTAATAGTAGTTTAAGGAAAGCCTTTAGGGAACAACAATGTCAACTGGCTCATGCTCCCCTAAATGAACCATTTTTTTTTGTAGGTGATTTTAATGATCTGTTGGGAACTGAGGATAAGAATGGTGGTCTAGAAGTTGATGACTCTGATTTTTCAAACCTTAGGAACTTTTGTTCTGTGTTCAACTTACATGATCCTGGTTTCTCTGGCCCCAGATTTACTTGGTCTAATATACAACAGGGTCCTGCTCTAATCCTTGAAAGATTAGATAGATGCCTTATAAACCAGACTGCTGAGGATTTATTCCCTAAACTTTGTATAAATAATCTACCTAGAGATTCTTCTGATCACTGCCCCATGCATATAGGTTTCAATTATGAGGATGTTTGTATGCCTAGACCTTTCCATTTTATGGCTATGTGGATTGAAGATCCTACTTGCAGAGACATCATTGCCAACTCTTAGTCTGTTAATGTGGTGGGTTCCCCTGCCTATAAAGTAAAAGCTAAACTTTTAAGTACCAAGAGAGGTCTTAGGGACTGGAATAAATCTTGTTTTGGTAATATTCAAACCAATATATCTACCATCAGGAAAGATTTGGCTGATGTTCATATTTATAATCCAACTGACTCTAGCACTACTGCTAGACTCAAGGCTAGATTAGAGTACCTCTACAATTTAGAGGAACTTGATTGGAAGGATAAATATCGTGAGGTTTGGCTCATGGAAGGTGACAGAAACTCACCCTATTTCCATAGAGTTACTCTTTTCAGGAGAAAAAGAAATGTCATTAGTTGGATTAAGGATTCCTCAAATACTATTCTGACTGATAGAGATAGTATTGGAACTTCCTTAATAAATTATTTCAAAAATCTGTACTCCTCCCACCCTCAGCAATTTCAAGATGAAATTCTTCTTGATCTCCCTGTTAAATTTACAGCTGAGGATAACTCTTTCTTAAACTTGCCCCTTACTTCTGAGGAAATTAAGAATGTTGTTTTTCAAATGGGAAAAAAAAGGCTCCTGGCCCTGATGGTTTTACAGGTCTTTTCTATCAAAAACACTGGGATATTGTTGGGGAGGCTGTCATTGATATGACTCAAACCTGCTTTAGAACTGGGCATATTGCTAAAGTCTTTAATCACACCAATATTGCCCTTATCCCTAAAGTTCCTCTTGCTGAACTTGTTTCTCAATATAGACCTATAGGGCTTTGCAATTTTATCTACAAAATTCTTTCAAAAACTCTTGCTAATATACTTAAACCATTCATGAATAACATAATTTCCCAACACCAAAGTGCTTTTATTCCTGAGAGGAGTATTTCTGATAATATTCTGTTAGCTAATGAGGCTATTTTTGTTGTCAATCATAACGACAAAGTTGAAGGCATTGCATCCATTAAACTTGACATGTCTAAAGTTTATGATAAGATGGAATGGTCCTTTATTGAAAGTGTCTTGACTAGAATGGGGCTCTCTAACCACTGGATTAAACTCATAAACCAGTGTGTTTCTACAGTTTCCTACTTTGTCCTCCTCAATGGTTGCCCTACTGGGTTTTTTCAACCTGAAAGAGGTTTGAGAAAGGGGGATCCACTATCCCCCTATCTTTATATCATTTGCTATGAAGCCCTTTCTTCCTACATTGATAGTCTCCAAAAGAAAGGAATTTTGGAAGGTATCAAAGTGTGTAAAGATGCTCCAGAAATGACACATTTGTTATTTGCTGATGATTCTTTATTGTTCTCTAAAGCTGTTGTTCAAAACTTCCAAATTATCAAGGACTACCTTCAAAAATATTTAGCCTCTGGTCAAGAAATAAATTTTGATAAGTCTGGTATCTTATTTAGTAGGAAAATTCCTGAACATAGGAAAGCTCAACTTGCTAACCTTCTAGAGATTAAGAACAGCGATCTAGGAGAAAAATATCTTAGCACTCCTACTGTGTTCCAAGCCTCTAAAATTCAAACCCATATGGGTATTCTCCAAGCTGTGGATGCCAGGATTTCTATCTGGCTACACAAGCTCCTGTCTCAAGCTGCTAGAACTACTTTGATTAAACACATTGGTCAAGCCATTCACCTTTTTCAAATGGGAGCTTTCCTTATCCCAAAACATCTTTGTAAACAAATGGATTCTCATCTTTGTAAATTTTGGTGGGGAGAGCCTTTAGATCCAAAGGATAGGAAACTTCATCTGCTGGTATGGGACATTCTGTGCTCCCCCAAGGCAGAATGAGGTATGGGATTTAGAAAGGCTGAATTAAATAACCTTACTATGCTGGCTAGGAATGCTTAGAGAATTCTATAAAATTCAAATTGTATGCTAGCCACTGTTCTTAAAGCTATATACTTTCCTAGAACTTATTTCTTGAATGCCAAGTGCACTGGTAAGTGCTATTGGACTTGGAAGTGTTTGCATGCTATAAAAGAACTCATTAAGCCTTTCATCTCTTGGATTGTTGGGGATGGCCAATTTATTGACCCCTGGTGTGACAAATGGATCCCTAATCAGGGTGCTGCCACACCTAATCCTTTAGTCCCACCTGACCCCAGTATTAAAGTCTCTTATTTCATCGATCCTTCCACTAGAACTTGGAATTTATCTATATTAAATACTCACTTTGATAATGCTTCCGTTAAGAAGATTATCACTATTCCCTTAAGCTAGTTATGCACTCCTGACAGGAGGGCTTGGAAACTTTCAAAGAATGGCAAGTTTTCTTCAAAATATGCCTACATGGGAATCAGAGGTCTTAGGCCTTCCCCTTGTAAAAATATTTGGATGCTTATTTGGAAGATTAGGGTTCCTTACAGAATCCAAGTCTTCACTTGGAAAGCTGCTAGAAATGCTTTACCTTATAGAACTGTTTTGCATACTATAATGCCCATACATAGTGTTGATTGTGCTACACGTAATGATCCTCATGAATCCATAATGCATGCTTTGGTCCTTTGTCCCTTTGCTAGTTGTGTTTGGTTTCTCTCTGCTTTTTGTATCAACACTCAATTTCCCAAAAATAAATCCTTCATCGACTGGTTAATGTTTTGGCTAACTGACCCTGTGTCTAGATTACCTGATGAGGCGCAGTGTCTCTTTGTCACTATCCTGTGGTCTCTTTGGACTAGTAGGAATAATCTAATTTTCCAAAACCTGAAAGAAACCCATGTAGCAGTCCTTGAAAGGGCTAGAGCCATGCTTCTTACTAGGAAACCATGCTTTACTGTCTCTCCCAGTACCCCTGTTAACCTATGTGATAAATGGATGCCCCCCTCTTTTGGCTGGATAAAGTGTAACACTGATGGTGCCTATGATGCCATTACTGGAGCTAATGGTGAAGGATATGTGATGAAAGCCAGAGCTAAATGGATGCCCCCCCTCTTTTTGTGCTGCCCTGGTTAATTTTTGAAGTAAAGTATGAAGAAGAAGCTGAATCCAGAGCTATTTGGGCAGTCCTGAAGAAAGCCATGGAACATAAGTTAACTCATATCATTGTTGAAAGTGACGCGAAGAATCTTATTGATCAATTTCCAGCCGGCTTGTTTGATGGAGATTCTCGTACGGATGTTATTCTGAAATACATTCAGTTTTTCTCTTCTAAATTAGTGGCTTGTATTTTTAATTTTCAACCTCGTGTTTGTAATTCTGTAGCTCATGAGCTAGCTCAATGGGCTAAGACTAACAATGCCTCTATGTACTGGTCTGTGCCTCCTGTTTGGTTGCTACCAACAGTCGAGGGGGATCATTAGCCTTTCTGAAGGCCATTATCTATAAATAAAAAAAACGAAAAAAAAAAACGATCTATTAACTCTATTTTCATATGCTTGATTCCAAGTTTCAACAACATAAAGTTATGAAAATATTAAAAAATACTGTAAATGTCGTTGTTGTTGTTGTATTTGAATAATAATAACTTTAATCCCACTAAAATGTATATCAATCGGAACACATATGTTATTTAATTTCGTAGTATGAAATACTAGACAACATGATATGTTTCTCCACCTTGAACAATGCTTTACTCTTTTTATATTTAGATATATACTTTCCAGCACATATAACCTTTCTCAGTGATAGTTAAATCACCGTATACTCCATATATATCTCCTCCTTTTTGTGACAAAAATGACAAAGGTAAGAAAAATACAACAAGTATTTTGAAAATACCCTCAAATTCATAAGAACTTGATACAACATATATGAGCCTAAGCAAATCGGAGGTCAAACATACCACTTTTGATAAGCAACACTAAATCAAAAACTACCGAAGTAATCTATATTTGGCCTCTACCAAGGAACAATTACCAATGAGTAATTTTCCTTTTATTCTGATAAGTCCAACTAAGATCAGAATTAACTTAGTTACTTATTAGGATCCAATTATAACAAAAATAGTTTTACGTTATTTCGATAAGCCAAACTAAGTTAGATGATTAGTTTCTATACTCAAATATTTATACCTATTTTTATAAGCCAGGACTAAGATCATAATTCACTTAGTTTTATTATCAGGAAAACAACTATCCAGAACAGTCGTTACCTAAATTCGGCAAGTCAAATTAGATCCAGAATCAATCTAGTTATTTGTCAGGAAAGAGATTATCAGAAATAATTATTCCCCCAATTTCCACCCTGGCGAGATTGGGGTATACCAGATTAATTGGGGTATACCCAAATTTAAATAGACCCAGTGTCCTTGCTAAGGGGTGGTAAAAATGGGTGTTTTTACTTTAATACCCTTGAACTAATTAACCTAATTACTTAATCAAATAACCCTAAAATTAAAAACCTGAAAAACTGTTAATCTTCTCATAATCTTCTTCTTCTTCATCATCTACATCTTCCATCAACCTCTCTGCAAATCGTCCAATTTGATTTTCCTGAAAAATGGTTGATTCCAAACGATCAAGTAGTAATACAGATTCAACAGGTCATATCAAAAGATCCAAATCAGAGGGAAAAGTTGGAACTGGTGAAATCAGTAAACCCGAAAATCCAATCCCTGAGAATGTTGAAAAGAACCCACTACCGGAGAAAAGAAGACTGTAAGTGATGTCTAAACTCAATCTGATGTATTGTATGATTGTTATATTAGGTTAGATTATCAAAAATTATGATTTTTGTGTTTTAGTCGGCAAGGTCGATAATTTAAGACAACGCCGACTGTTGATATTTTGTAAGAGCCGGCATGGTCTCAGGATGAATATCCTGCCGACTTTTTATTCTGGTAATGGAGACTGTGAAACATTAACCAGGGTCGGCAAGGTAATCAATAACCAAACGTGCCGACCTTTCATATTTAGTCGCCGTATGCTTTATAGTCGGCATCTTATATGATTAGTACCCTGCCGAATTTATGTCACATAAACTTATTTTCTGAGTTCAATTTTCTATATAGTTGGCATCTTATATGAATAGGACCGTACCGGCTGTGTATTAGTCGACGTTGTAGATGAACACAACCTTGCCGACTAAGTATTAATTGGCATTGTTTAGATTATCGACCGTGCCGACTAAGTGACCAGAACCATGTTTCAATGTGTAAAATTTTCATATCGTTTATTTATGTATTATTTAGGTTCCCAGAGGAAAACATAGAAGATATCCCTTGTCTTAACAATGCAGCAGAGCTATTAGAATGAATTGACAAGATTTATCCTTCTTTAGAAGATCCTAGTGATGAAACTGAAGAGAATTGCCCTGTAAGAAAGTTACTTATGATGGGTAAGAAAGATCTTAAAGAATTTCTAAGGTTTATGAACAGTCCTAGCAATCCCCTCAACTATGTTGAATGCACATCATCAGAGGAGGAAGAAGAGGAGGTTGATCCAAGAACATTTTTCAATGCATCTGACTTTTCTCGAGTGAACCCCTATTACAATGAGGCTGGTGACTACATAGGTCCAGTGAAGGAAAAAGCAAAAGATGATGCTGGTGAAAAAGCTAGTGATGTGGAGGAAGATAACAACAATGATAAGGATCCTTATAACTCTTAAACTTATTATGTTTGCGTTATTATGTTTCCAATATTATATTTTGAACTCTTAGATTGTGGTTTTAGACTTGTCAGTAACTCTTAAACTTATGTTAATTTTCAGTTTCACTTGCTTTAGAAACTTATTCTTTTTTCTGCAGGTTTAAACAATATTAGAGTTGCAGTAAGTCGGCATGGTTTGAATGCTAGACCTTGCCGACCATCCTAGGCTTTATGCTACAGTGCTGTCAGGGATAGGTAGTCGACATGGTTTGAAATGCTCGACCTTGCAAACTAACTATAAAATGTTAATGTTAGTAGCATAAAAATATTACTTTTAGGTACAAGGTACAACCCATTGAATGCTCAACGGCTAGAATTTTCAAAATCAATACATTAAGTGTGTTGTTATTATAAAAGCACTTTCAACTTCATCTTCAACCTTGCATAAAGAATGGAAGTTTCAAGTGCAACACAACCAAATATTTGTAGTCTTTGTACACTAAGTGGTCATTTTGCAAATGATTGTCCCTTTTAAGGAAGAAAATGCACCATTGATAGTTGTAAGGGGTTCTTATTTCTCATGAAAGCTGCAATATGAGATGTATATCAGCCGTATGCTTCAAAATGCACCTGTTGTGGGTTTTTCTATTAGATAGATGAGCGCCTAGCTCCGTATGAAGATGAAGTTGCTAAAATCAACCTTCTACCATGAACAGATCCATGTTGCGATGGTAAGATGAAGCTAATTACCTCTCCTAAAAAAATTTGTACCGGAAAAAGATACTATCTATGTCCCGAATGTGTTAGGGTTAAGTTTATAAGGTTTGTATGCTTTAATTAAGTTTTTAAGGTTTGTATGCTCTAATTAAGTTTTTAAGGTTTTTAAGTTTTTAACAATCATTGTATTCGAATTAAGTCGGCATTGTACAAAATTCAAAGCGTGCCGACGGCTAAACAGTCGACACTTAACAGATTATTAACTGAAAAGGTGGGGGTACAACAACCTCACCCAATAATTCGTTTAGCAATCTGTATGGACTAACTCCAATATACTTTTAAGAGAATCAACTAGACAGTCAGACTCAATCTTAATAAAAAGTATATCAAAAAGTTATATCTCAATTTCTCGATTCAATCCTTACTCAAACAAATAGAAATCTGCGAGTCTAATTGAATAAAAGAGAAATTAACTTGAATGGTACCAAAGATCAATGTTCAAGTATCAATCAACAACCAGAAGTCGGATTTCCCAATTGATTGATTCAACGCACAACCTGTGATATTTAGATTATATAACAAAATATGCGGAAAAGAAATAACACAGACACCAGAAGTTTTGTTAACGAGGAAACCGCAAATGCAAAAAAACCCCGGGACCTAGTCCAGATTGAACACACACTGTATTAAGCCGCTACATACACTAGCCTACTACAAACTAACTTTGGTATGGACTGTAGTTGAACCCCA
The DNA here is from genome assembly GCA_023531105.1 of Papaver atlanticum. Taxonomy (NCBI): domain Eukaryota; kingdom Viridiplantae; phylum Streptophyta; class Magnoliopsida; order Ranunculales; family Papaveraceae; genus Papaver; species Papaver atlanticum. The sequence continues at coordinate 4,869,219 of JAJJMB010007130.1, forward strand.
ATCATTCTCACACTGATCCAAGGTACAGTTACGCTCCTTACGTCTCTGATCCCAGCAGGATACTACGCACTTGATTCCCTTAGCTGATCTCACCCAAAACTAAGAGTTGCTACGACCCAAAGTCGAAGACTTTAATAAACAAATCTGTATCACACAGAAAAGTCTACAGTAATAGATAAGTCTGTCTCCCACAGAAATACGTACAAGTTTTTGTTCCGTCTTTTGATAAATCAAGGTGAACAGGAACCAATCGCTAACCCGGACTTATGTTCCCGAAGAACAGCCTAGAATTATCAATCACCTCACAATAATCTTAATAGACTAGCGAAACAAGATATTATGGAATCACAAACGATGAGACGAAGATGTTTGTGATTACTTTTCTATCTTGCCTATCGGAGAAATTAATCTCGAGCCAATTTTACAATTGTACTCAATACGATAGAAACAGCAAAATCAGATCACGCAACTACAGAGAAAATAGTTGGGTCTGGCTTCACAATCCCAATGAAGTCTTCAAGTCGTTAACCTACAAGGTCTCGGTAGAAACCTAAGGTTAAAGGAGAATCGACTCTAGATTATACATCTAGTATCACACATGAGGTGTGGGGATTAGATTTCCTAATTGCTAGAGTTCTCCTTTATATAGTCTCCAAATCAGGGTTTGCAATCTAAGTTACCTTGGTAACAAAGCATTCAATATTCACCGTTAGATATAAACCTGATTAGATTCAAGCTAATATCTTTCAACCGTTAGGTCAAACTTAGCTTATTATACACAAACGAAATGTACGTCATTTAGGTTTGTGTAACCGTACCTAAACGTGTACAAGTCGTTGGTTCAACAATAGTCAACCAAATGGTTATCCATATGAGCACTTTCTTATCAACCTTATTCATCTTCACCATAACTAGTCCAAATGACTCAAATGATCTAGCTAAAGAGTTGTTCAATTGCTTAGATCTTATAGAAGTATACAAGACACAATCGAAGCAAAATCAGTTTTGATTCACTCGAATCGATTCATGAACTTTATAGCCACGGTTTGCAAATATGCATTCATTAGTTTATATAAGTTTAAATTCACGAATAAACCAATTTTAGAAAGTAACACACTGAAGTATGCATACGGGTATGCTTACTTAAGTAACCGGATTTGAGTTTGTTTTGGTTTCCAAGCTCAGCAGAAATTCACGGACGTGAACTTTCCGCCAGTATGCGTACGGGTACGCATACTTAGGTAACCGGATTGAGTTGGTTTTGATTTCCAAACTCAGCTGAAATTCACGGACGTGAACTTCCGCCAGTATGCGTACGGGTACGTATACTTACCCAGTCTCCATCAACTATTTAGTACACACACAAGTATGCATACATTTGGTTCCCGGTTTTGTACTTATACACTAATGCGCGAACACATTATATGCTTATATCCAAAGATGGTTACATGTTCTAAACTCTTTATTTCAATCATTGAAACATTCTTAGATGATGTTAAATAGAGGTTATTCACACACTATTTTTCATCAAAGAATTTTTCAAGATATTGAAATAATCAACATGACTTTCCTCACTTGTAAAGATGAACTTGGCCAAAGCGAAAGCTTACCAACACATATTTCGAGAAAAAGATAAGCGAGATAAACTCGGCTCGAAATAGCAAATGTGTATAATTGAAGTCTCCACATACCTTTTAGTCAATAAAGTTCCACCAGTTCCTTGAGTAGTTCTTCCTCTTTGTATGATGATCGCCGTGGAGTCTAGAGCTCAACTACACTTTCTATCTTAGTACGAGACTTAGCTATAAGTAGACTAGAAATCAAGATTTATAGTTTTGGCAACTAAACTTGACAACAAGCTTGAGATAGCAACGCTTTCGAGTTCGACCGAGCAGTGCTCTAACAATCTCCTCCTTTGTCAATTTCAGTGACAAAACTATCAATACATATGGATTACAAAAAATAAACTTTGCAGCTTCTCTTCCACATGCATGATCTCCTTGGTTCTTCAACATTACTCGAAATCTTCGTCACTTCCAAGTACTCCAATGATTCCAAAGGTTGTAAGTTCAGCATCATCGTTGTTGAAAATCCGTAGCCATAACAATGGGAAAACAAAAGCTCTCAATCATTGTTACACAGTGTAATAGTATTATTACACAGCATCAAAGTTCAATTGTATCACAACTTTGACAACAATACTATGGTGATATGTATCACTCCCCCTTAGTCAATACTCCATCTCACATGGAAACCACCCCCCCTTACATAATGATACGAAAACCATATGTATTTGTAGTGTGAACTACACATTAATTCTCCCCCTTTTTTTCAATAAAATTGGCAAAGGTACGAAAACTAGTGGGATCCTAATGAAATTTCCACAGAGACATTTCATGACCAAAACAAAGCACATATCAACTTTTTAGATGCAATCATATAGCCGAAACTAAATGCATTCATCAAGGAGTTTATAAAGATACAAGATAACCCTTACAATATTCCACAGCCTCACTCCCCACAAAGATTTGGCAATAAAGCACAAGTTCAAATAAGAACTCTCCCCCATATAATGTCATTCCCGAAAGAACAACAAGAGAGACCTTACTTTCACAAGAAAACAAGGATTTCTTCGGACAACAACAAATCATATAAGAATATGAATTTGTATCCAAAGTACTCAATTGAATTAACCACAAGTGAACCCATGATTAATTCAACCGGAATACTCAACTAAATTAACCACAAGAGAACCCATGATTAATCCAATTGGAAATGCTCAACATAAGAGAACTTACGGAGCCACACAGTATATACATAAAAAATATGGATCAGGGAAGATCAATAATGCGGAATAAACAAAGGTTCATTCTATCTTCCATCACTATTTGCACAATGACATACAATAGACATAATCTTTGTAAACAAAAGCTCATCCTTTCTTCCATCAATATTTACATAATGACATAAAAGGCTTATCTTTTGTTTTTGTCAAAAGTTCATTCATTCTTTTATCAATACTTGTATATTGACATACGAAGGACTTAACTTTTGACAACGTATGGGACAGTCATAGTTCATGGACGCAAGCACACATATCCCATAACAAATTGCAATATATAAAACCATAAAGATTAATACTGCAAAATCATCTTCCAAACAAACTTTAGAATTTAAACAAATAAATCTAAAAACATTGAAGATGAAAACGTTGGACATAGCTATGTGTAATCACAATAATGGCTATTCCAAACTCTAGTTATTCTTCTTAAAAACACAAAAATAAAATTCTCATAAGAAGTTTCCTAGACATTGAGACCTCTGAAAAATTCTTTATCGTCCCCGAACTCCTTGTCGTCAATAGCCATAGGAACATATGGTTCATGAAGAAAGGAGTCAATTCCAACAAACCTTCTAGGTTGAAGATGTCGAACCAGTGCCTTTTGAATCTCTAGAGTTCTCAAAACACAAGCCTTTATTTGCTGAATCTCCTTTCTTGTCTCCTTCAATTCTTCAAGAATATCAGAAAACTTCTGAGAATTTGAAGGAACAGCTCTTGTCTTCCTCACATTCCTTCTTTTTCTTTTCAAAGTTGGAGGTAACGGAGATCTCTCTTTTTCCTTCGTGATTGATGGCTTAACAATCATATTAACATCTTTTCCATCAGAAGACATGATGCTTGGAGTATCCATATGAGAGAAAATCATAACTTAAGTCTTAACAAGCAGTCTTAGGATAAAAAGAGTTTCAGGGAAGGAAAAAGGAATGTAGGGTTACGGAACCTTTATACACTTCAAAGGATTCACGTACGCACAACTCTTACCCTATAAAAGGCATAATTTTCAATTTTAACCCTCTTTTATTGATTAAACAGGAAAGTCCTTTCCAATATCAATTAGATATGAAAAGCGACAAGAATTCCAGACTTTACAATGCTCTTAGAGCAAAAACAAAAGAAAGACAAAAAAAACCTAAAGTGTTTTCTTTTCTTAAAGCCTGAGGTGTGCAAAATCTTGTCTCTTTTAATCAGGCACATGAGTCAAGATGCATTAACCAACACAATTTAAGTTGTGCTGGGATGAACAATAATCTTTCCATCATATCCCTTTTGATTGGAATTCATAGAACCCTGTTTCTCATAGTTTTTAGATCATAACTTTCTTTCCAATGGTCTTGTCTTATCCTTGGAAACTAACTTCTTTGACGAAGATAAAATCTTACATACCTTTGCAGTCTTTTGCACAAGTTTGAGCTTCTTTGCTAATCGATTTGCTCTTCGTTGAAGTTTGTTGACATGTCTTCATTTGTGTTTGTACTTGTAACACTTTGATAGCTCATGACCCTTGAGAGAACAATATGAGCATGTCAACCTGGAATATGATTCAGGTATCCGAGATGTGCAAGCTGCTAGACACGAGGTAGAACCTGAAAAAATAGACAAAGAGTTTCCAACGGAACAGTCAATTTTTTCTTCCAGATCGGTTGAGTTTTCTTCTGAAAGAATATCAAGACTGATGTATGTATTGCTACAATTATCAAAATCAATATTTTCACAAAGAAGTGCAATACTTAACTTTTCGTCTTCATTAGAATCATAGTTATCAGACATTTCATCAAGAGTTGTAGCAAGACCTTTGTTTCCAGTGTATTTCTTTCGATTTGGACACTCATTTGCAAAATGACCAAAACCTTTACACTTAAAGCACTGTGGCATATCCTCGTTAGCATCCCTGTTTTTAGGAGGAATGTGATTGTGAGGTTAAACTAACGATCTGGGTTTGTCTCTGGAGAACCGTTTATTTCTCTTCAATAGAAGATATCTAAACTGTCTTGTGATCAATGAGACTGACTTGTCAAGATCTTCATATGATGAATCAGTCTCAGAAAGATCATCTTCATAGATGCAAACACTTTACTTTTCTCAAGTAATTTAGTGTTCTTATGTGCTTTAAAAGCAACATCCTTCCCAGATTTGGATATAAGCTCATGATCAAAGATCTTTAACTTCCCAACCAGAGTGTTTCTGGAAAGAGCATCAAGGTTATTTCCTTCAACGATGGCATGCTTCTTAGAATCGTATCTAGATGGCAGCGATCTGAGAATTTTCATCACAATGTCCTTTTCAGGAATAGTCTTACCCAATGCAAAGGATGCATTAACAATTTCAGACACTTTGTGATTAAACTCATCAAATGAATCTTCATCTGCCATACGAAGGTTTTCCCAATCGGAATTTAGGTTTTGAAGCCTGGCTTCCTTTTCACTGGTATTCCTTTCAAATACGGTTTCTAAGATATCCCAAGCATCTTTAGACCGAGTGCACGTAGTCACATGGTGCTGAAGATCTGGGGTAATGGCATGTATGATGGCATTCAAACCGTCAGAATTTTGCTTTGCAGCAAGTATCTCAGCAGCGTCTTATGCACCAATATCTTTTGGTACAGTTGCATCTCCTACTGCCACAACGGGAGCATCATAGCCATTAACTACATAAACCCATGATTGAAAATCACGCGCTTGAAGAAAGGCACGCATAGCAATTTTCCACCATAAGTAATTAGAGCCATCGAAGACTGGTGGTACGTTTATAGAGATAGCACTTCTGTCCATAGAGACAGATCGTTACAAACACAGACTTATAAGGTCTTAAACGTGTTTGCCAGCTCTGATACCAATTAAAAAAGTGGGGGTACAACAACCTCACCCAATAATTCGTTTAGCAATTTGTATGGACGAACTCCAATATACTTTTAAGAGAATCAACTAGACAGTCAGACTCAATCTTAATAAAAAGTATATCAAAGAGTTATATCTCAATTTCTCGATTCAATCCTTACTCAAGAAAATAGAAATCTGCGAGTCTAATTGAATACAAGAGAAATTAACTTGAACGGTACCAAAGACCAATGTTCAAGTATCAATCAATTTCAATCAACAACCATAGGTCGGATTTACCAATTGATTGATTCAACGCACAACCTGTGATATTTCAATTATATAACAAAATATAATGCAGAAAAGAAATAACACAGACACCATAAGTTTTGTTAACGAGGAAACTGCAAATGCAGAAAAACCCCGGGACCTGGTCCAGATTGAACACACGTTGTATTAATCCGCTACATACACTAGCCTACTACAAACTAACTTCGGTCTGCACTGTAGTTGAACCCCAGTCAATCTCACAATGATCCAAGGTACAGTTGCGCTCCTTACGTCTCTAATCCCAGCAGGATACTACGCACTTGATTCCCTTAGCTGGTCTCACCCACAACTAAGAGTTGCTACGACCCAAAGTCAAAGACTTTAATAAACAAATCTGTATCACACAAAAAAGTCAGTAATAGATAAATCTGTCTCCCACAGTAATACCTACAAGTTTTTGTTATGTCTTTTGATAAATCAAGGTGAACAGGAACCATTCGATAACCCGGACTTATATTCCCGAAGAACATCCTAGAATTATCAATCACCTCACAATAATCTTAATAGACTAGCGAAACAAGATATTATGGAATCACAAACGATGAGACGAAGATGTTTGTGATTACTTTTCTATCTTGCCTATCGGAGAAATTAATATCGAGCCAATTTTACAATTGTACTCAATACGATAGAAACAGCAAGATCGGATCACGCAACTACAGAGAAAATAGTTGGGTCTGGCTTCACAATCCCAATGAAGTCTTCAAGTCGTTAACCTATAGGGTCTCGGTAGAAACCTAAGGTTAAAGGAGAATCGACTCTAGCTTATACAACTAGTATCACAGGAGGTGTGGGGATTAGGTTTCCTAATTGCTAGAGTTCTCCTTTATATAGTATCCAAATCAGGGTTTGCAATCTAAGTTACCTTGGTAACAAAGCATTCAATATTCACCGTTAGATGAAAACCTGATTAGATTCAAGCTAATATATTTCAACCGTTAGATCGAACTTAGTTTGTTATACACAAATGAAATATACGTCATTTACGTTTGTGTAACCGTACCTAAACGTGTACAAGTCGTTGGTTCAACAATAGTCAACCAAATGGTTAGCCATATGAGCACTTTCGTATCAACCTTATTCATCTTCACCATAACTAGTCCTAATGACTCAAATGAACTATTTCAAGTGTTGTTCAATTGCTTAGATCTTATAGAAGTATACAAGACACAATCGAAGCAAAATCGGTTTTTATTCACTCGAATCGATTCATGAACTTTATAGCCACGGTTTGCAAATATGCATTCTAAGTTCACGAATAGACCAATTTTAGAAAGTAACACACTTAAGTATGCGTACGGGTATGCGTACTTAAGTAACAAGATTTGAGTTTGTTTTGGTTTCCAAACTCAACAGAAATTCACGGACATGAACTTTCCGCCAGTATGCGTATGGGTACGCATACTTAGGTAACCGTATTGAGTTGGTTTTGATTTCCAAACTCAGCTGAAATTCACGGACGTGAACTTCTGCCAGTATGCGTATGGGTACGCATACTTACCCAGTTTTCATCAACCATTTAGTACACACACAAGTATGCATACATTTGGTTCCCGGTTTTGGACTTATACACTAATGCGCGAACACATTATATGCTTATATACAAAGATGGTTACATGTTCTAAACTCTTTATTTCAATCATTGAAACATTATTAGAGGATGTTAAATAGAGGTTATTCACACACTATTTTTCATCAAAGCAATTTTCAAGATATTGAAATAATCAACATGACTTTCGTCACTTGTAAAGATGAACTTGGCCAAAGCGAAAGCTTACCAACACATATTTCGAGAAAAAGATAAGCGAGATAAACTCGGCTCGAAATAGCAAATGTGTATAATCGAAGTTTATATAGCAATACGACTTTTTTCTTAAGATAGGAGATAGAGTAGATAGACTTTTTGAGTGATAGATAAGTTCAAGTCTCCACATACCTTTTAGTCGATGAAGTTCCACCAGTTCCTTGAGTAGTTCTTCGTCTTTGTACGATGATCTCTGTGGAGTCTAGAGCTCAACTACACTTTCTATCCTAGTCCGAGACTTAGCTATAAGTAGACTAGAAATCAAGACTTATAGTTTTGGCAACTAAACTTGACAACAAGCTTAAGATAGCAACGCTTGCGAGTTCAACCGAGCAGTGCTCTAACATTAACCTTGCCGACGGACGTACAGTCGGCAGCGTATTTATATAATACAATGCTGACTATAATGTGAAAAACATCAAGGAACAATATCTTTTTTTCCCTTTTGGTCGGCAAGGTTGTCCTCATAAACCCTGCCGTCTACAAATTAGCCGGCACTGTAGGAGGGAAATAACCTTGCCGACCATCCCATGCCTTTGTTCCTGTGTTGTCATGCATGTGCAGTCGGCAATCTGAAAAGATTATAACATGCTGACCCTGGGACGGTCGGCAAGGTCATGTGATAAATACAGTACCGACGAAAGGAGTAAACACCAAAAAAATCACATCCATTTCATTCATTTGTAGTACTCCAAAGTACATTACACAAAACACGAATGCGATTACAAAAAGATTCCTTATTTCCTAATCAGAATCACCCATCACTCAAATCTATTGGAGGGAGTTCATTTAAATCTATTGAACCTCCTTTAGTCAAATCTATGGGACATTCCTTAGATTCATTTAAAGCATTCCAAAGGTGCATGTTGTCCTCATAAAGTTTCACCCATTCCTTGCTCTTGTTGTTTATGAACTTTTCCCAAAAACTAAACCTACAAAGAGGAGGTAATGGACATTCCTTGTTGAGTTATAGACCAATAAAATGATTATTATCCACCAAAGCCATAACAATTCTTCTATACTTGAGTTGCTCCACACAAACCGCATGTTTCAGTGCAAATGCTACACATAGTACTTTACTACAAAAATGTACTACTCATGACCACGTATCTGCCAATAGATGACCACACTCCGGCATTCTCATCCAATGATCCCATTTGATCGGTGCATTTCCCTCCGGGCCTTTAACACTAGTAAACAATTCTTTAAAAGTCGCTTCTTTGTCCTCCATCGAACCTTCTAGCATCATTGAGATATAAAACTCCTTGTATTTTTCTAGTCGGGCAGCCATCTTCTTTCTTATGTATTGACATTGGGTGAGATTCTCCTCAACCGTTCCACCTAGGTGTCCCAATTGTTGGGAGGCAACGTGAAACCCACAATTTCCATCCTTTGGGGCGTCATAGGTACCAATAACGAACTCTCAAATAATTTGAGGGAGTTGTATGCGATGCTCTTCCAATACTGGTTTTACTACCTTCCTCGGATGACCTCTTTTCTTCACAACATCTTCTAGACTTGCTTGACTCCCAAGAGGTGGAGTGCTATTTGGATTCAAGTTTGAAACCGTTGGTGTAGTTGTTTCTTTCCTTAGACGACCCCTTTTCTTTACAACATCTTCCACACTTACTTGACTCTCAAGAGATGGAGTGCTATTTGGATTCAAGTTTGAAACCGTTGGTGTAGTTGTTTCTTTCCTCAGACCATCTCTTTTCTTTTTAGCCGGCTCCTCTTTGTATTCCGCCTCGGTATAATCATGTCCGGATGAATCGCATTTTGTACTCAAATACTCTTTAATTTGTTCCTTTCTTCCGCCCTTATCTTTGTGGTGGGTGGTTTACCCGTTGGATCGTGTTTCGAGGGTTCTTGAAGTTCTTCCATAAAAGGGTAAACAATCGACATCAACTTGTGCTTCATAGTTTGTTTTTCCAACCTATTCAACGTGGGATACTTGTCGAGGATTATTCTCCCAAGTTCCATGTCGCCAAACTCTTCACCGGGATCTTCTCTTGGAGCCGGTTTGAAAGATAGTTGCTTCGAATAAGGATCAATATCTTCAATCGAAATCGGAGTTTTATACCTACCAAGCATATGACGACATGGAAGTCCGATAGCCTTCATTATCCTACACCTACAAGGAGTGCTCGGGTCGTCATACTTTTGATACAACTTGAGATGTTTCATCATAAAACGTATTGCCCAATGCGAGACGTTGCAATGTAAACCAATAAGAAACCAATCATCCTCCTTAAACTCCTTCAACTTCCGGTACCTACTTTCTTTGAGTTGTTTTCTTATCTTGTTGATATCATTATTAGTGTACTCATGGATAGCATGTTGCACCGTCACAATCCCATTTTGACTCGTGAAAAGTAGACATTTTAGTCTCCCATGAGCTTGCTCTACCATACTTGTGGACTCAAGTTTGAAATGTTTATAGTCGTAAGTAAAAGCATACACAAACCTCTCTTTGTGTGGCGTCAACCATTGTCTCTTGCAATATTCCACTACTTTGGGGTAATTAGTGCCCCAATCATCCTCGAACTCCTTCATGTTTATCTCATATCTTTCCACACTCATCGACCAAACCAACTTATCCCACGCTTTCATGAATAACCCAAATTTGATCACACCTTCTTTCCATTCTTCGTCTTATTTCTTTTTCTCTTCCTCTCTCTCCTCTTTAGTTAGTTTACTAAGACGTTCATCTTCCTCCTTTTCACGTTTAATACCTTTCTTTGACTTTGACTTTTGGATATGATTCCTATAATTCTTTCTAAGATTGCATTGTATATGCCAAGGGCAAAGCAAATTTTATGCCTTGGGAAAAACTATCCTCACGACGTTAATTTTTGCTTGCTCATTGTCGATCACTACAACCCCGTGAGTCTCGTCTTCGTGGTAGAGAAGCTTCAAAGTTTCCAATGCCCAAATATAGCTCTCATCCTTCTCACGATCCATAAAACACCGTGCCACCGTGGAAAATTGCTTATCCGAGGTTTGTCCTACAATGTTCAACAAAGGCATGTTGTACCTATTCGTCTTATAAGTACAATCCATGAACAAAACTTGGTAAAAGCATCGGGCCAATTGAATCATATAGGGATGCGCAATAAAAATACGATCCACCCTCCCCTCCGATGACTCATGGTGTCTCACCGTGTAGTTGTATTTGTGTGCCAACCATTGTGATTCTTCCATTAACTTTCTTTCATCCCATTTAATTATTTTGATAGTTGCTTTGGCGGCATAAATTGTAGACAATGAAGAAAGGTTATGGGGGTCATCCCTCTTGAACTTACTCTTTTTTTTTCTTAATCAAATATATTTTTATTAATTGAATAGCCAAATTACAAAAATTTTACATCAAAAATCAAGCAAGAATAACCAAAATTAGGCCAAAACACAAACAGACTAACGGAACCTATAATAGACTACATTAGGCATTTCAATTCTTTTAAGAAAACTTGGCCTTCCAGATTGAAGTATTCTTTCACCAGCTCTTAGTCCTGCACCTCTCTTGGCTAAATCATCTGCAGATAAGTTTGCTTCACGAAAACTATGTTGAAATATAATGTAGTCCAGATTGTGTTTTGCATTAAGCCATCTTGTTCTGAACATCCAAGGTATGCTATCATTGCATAAATCATTCACAACAGCTTTTGAGTCTAACCCGATTATCACATTTTGAGCTTTCATCACAAAGGCCCACTCAAGTGCACAGATCACAACAAGAGTTTCTACAATATAATTTGTTGCAGTACCAACTCCCCCTGACATTGTTCCAATAACTTCACATGAAGAATCCCTGGTAATGATACCAAAACCAGCTGCACCTGGATTGCCAAATGAAGATCCATCACAACAAAAAACAACAAATCCTTGGTCTGGAGCTTCCCATTAACATGCTCTAATGTGACTATACTTGATGAATCTAGCACCCAGTTGAAAGAATTCAATAATATTCTGATCATAACTTTGTCCCCATTTTGTGCCCTTCATCCTGAAACCAACCTCATGCACATATTGCCATATTTTTCTTTTAAATTCATTGAATTGGGGAGGTTTTTCTTCAAAGAGCTTCTTGTTCTTTTGAAACCATAGCTCCTTCATGATTGTGCAAGCAGCAGTCATCCAGATTTCCTTAATCAAAGGACTTTTGTGCTGAGATAATTTGCAGATATCACTGAAAGACTGAGGAATCTCAAAATTAAAAATTGAGCAAATCCAATCCCATGCATTCAAACTAAAGTCACATTTACACAATGTATGATCCATACAGTCTTGCTCTTTAATGCATATGCAGCATCTGGATACTATTTCAAAGCCATTTTTCTTCATTACTTCATCATCTACATAAATTTGGTGCTGAAGCTTCCATATATTGCTTGCAATAGTTGGGTGAAGAAATGGTCTCCATATATAATTAGGCCAGTTTACCTTAGGTTCTCTTGATCTTATTCTTTCCACAACTGCAGAAGTTGAAAATCTTCCTTTTAAGTCACCACTCCACACCATGATATCATGTTCACCACTAACTTCAGGGAGATTAACAAAGCTAAAATAGTCTTTCAGTTCATCAGGAATGCTCCAGTTTTTTCCATCAAGCAGTTCATTAACCTTCATGTCTATGTTGCTTTTAACAAAATCAGTAAAACCAATGTCATTTATGAGAGGCCTTTCTCCTAACCAGTTATCAAACCATACTGATATTCTTGAACCATCACCAATGCACCACCTGATATCATCTTGCAATGAAGACCAAGCCCATTTTAGTCCAGACCAAACAGATGATTGCTTCCAATTTGTATTCCATTGACCATTTTTGTCAGTATATTTTGCAATGAAGAACATAGCCCATTCCTCTTTTGAATTAAGTATCTTCCACATCATTTTCATTAGCAGAGATTTTTTTATTGTCTCCAATCTTCTTATGCCTAAACCTCCTTCAGAGAATGGGGTGCACACTTTTTTCCATGACAATGTCTTGAATTTTCTTACATCACCATCACCAGACCACAAGAAGTTTCTAATGATACTTTCACATATCTTAGTTACTGAAGCTGGCTACTTATAGATTGCCATGTTGTATAATGGTACACTGCTCAGTACTGGTTTGATTAAGACCAGCCTGTCTTGGAAAGATAGCATTTTGCCCTTCCACACAGCTAATTTATCTTGAAGCATTTCTACCATAGGCCATACCATGGATACTGTAACTCTACCTGGAGCAAGCATCACTCCAAGATATTTATCAGGAAATTTAGCTATATCCATTTTCAGTCTGCCACTAATTATCTGTTTTTGCTCATTGCTTACTCCATCAATGAAACACTTACTTTTAACCCTGTTAATGCATTGTCCTGAGCTAGATTGGTATTGATCAAGCAATTCCATAAGATTTTGTAGGCTCTTTTTAGCACCATTGCAAAAAATAAATACATCATCAGCAAAGAACAGATGAGTAGGATGAATACCTTTTTTGACCACCATAGGAATGATTTTTTCTTCATGAACCAATTGTGAGATGTTTCTGCTCAGTACATTTTCCATTAGAATGAATAGAATAGGTGATAATAGATCACCTTGTCTTAAACCTCTTCACACATAAAAAAAATCCACATGGACCACCATTCACCATTATAGAGATTTTTGCAGACTGAAGTATAGTTAACAGCCAATTGCACCAAGAAGAAGAAAAACCATATTTAAGTAGAACTTTGGTGAGGAACTCCCAGCTGACAACATCATATGCCTGTGAAATATCTAATTTGAGTTCTATATTTCCACCTCTCCTTTTTTTTCCCCATTTCATTCACCATCTCAGATGCTAACAAGACTTGTTCATGTATATTTCTTACTTTAATGTAAGCAGACTGTTGAGGAGATACAAGTTTTCCAATCAATGTACTCATTCTTGAAGTAATTATCTTTGTAATAATCTTGAAACTGACATTGCTTAAACCAATGGGTTTGAACTGAGCAGCTGTTTTTGCACCCTGACACTTTGGCAGAAGAACTAAGAAACTTGAGTTTAAACCTTTAGGAATAAATTTTTTGTTCTAGCAAAATTGGATTGCAGCTACAAGATCCTTATGAATGATATCCCAACAAGTTTTGTAGAAGATCCCAGAGTAGCCATCTGGACCAGGAGAGCTGTCTGAGTCTATTGAAAAAACTGTTTCTTTTATTTCTTCTGCTGTGGGAGTAGAATCAAGCATAATTTGATCTTCAGAGGTGATTAGTTGAGGAATAACATCAAGTATTTTATCCATTATGTTCACTTCCTTGAATTTGAATCTTTTTTCAAAGAAATTGACAAGTTCAGATGAATTTTTTTCTTGATCAGCAATGATGTTACCATTTGAATCTTCTAATTCACTGATTTTATTGATGGATTGCCTCATCTTCATATTAGTATGGAAAAAATTTGTATTGGCTGAACCCTCTTTACCCATTTAATTCTTGATTTTTGCCTCAGTAAAGTATTGTGTTGAACCTCTCTGCTAGATAATTCATTTTGAGCTTCCACTAGTGAGTTTAGAGCATTTTCATCAAATGGATCATCATCAGATTTCTGCATTGCCATTTTAACTTTAGCTTTGGCTTCTTGTATCTTGACATTAAAATTACCAAATACCCTTCAGTTCTAGTCATTCAAACATTGTTTAAGATTTTTTAATTTCCTCATAAATACAAAAGCAGAATCACCTTGAACTTCATTCAACCAGCTATCAGTAACTACTTGAAGAAAATTAGGATGTTGTATCCACATTTTTTGAAACTTTTTAGGTGCATTTTTTTGGCTTTGGAACACTTGCACACCCCCCAGCAAAGGAGCATGATCATAAACCATTCTTAACCCTACTTTTTACCCCCAATCACCATAAAGTTGTAACCATTTTTGATTAAACACCACTCTGTCTAGGTTGCACAATATTCTCTTTTTGCCATACTGACAATTAGACCATGAATGTTCTAAACCTGTTTTAGGGGCTTGAATGAGTTCACAATTATTCAGACAAGTTGTAAAATCCAACATAACAGTTTTATTAGGAGCTCTACCACCAACTTTCTCTGCTGTTGAAGTTACAACATTAAAATCACCTAGAAAAATCCATGGCTTCTGCAAGTCACTAATTATTTCCATTTCAGACCAGAGAAATCTTATTTGTGTAATTCCAACATGTGCATGAACTCCGGAAACTAGAACATCCCCCACACTGACTGTAATCATCTGACTTGAAATTGAAACAACTTGAGGAGTTGAAATACTCTTATTCCAAAATAACCATATATTTCCTTTTGTATTTGAAGAAGTAGAATTATGAATTACCATACTCTGCATTCCAGGCAGATTTAACTTTTGGAAAAAAGAAGCATTGCAAAATACTTTAGGTTCAGCTATCCATACTAGTGAGGGACTAAATTGTTTTACATAAGACCATAATTTATCTTGGGCCCTTGGTCTTCTAAGGCCCCTTATGTTCGATTATAGGATTTTCATTGCTGGGATTGGAGGTTTTTTGTACCCCCTTTTCCAGGATTTTTCCTAAAATTGTATTTAACAGGAGCTGCTTTACTTACCAACCGTTGCTCTGGAGTTTTGACAACAGAAGTACTTGCAGAATTACTTTTTTTTGGTACACTGGCAACTACCATTTATTTTTCCACTATTTTGGCCCAAGATGTAACTTGAATAGTCTCTTCTATCACCTTTCCATTACTTCCATTAACAAATTTAATAACACTGTTTTGCAATGAATTTTGTTCTGCTACTTCCAAAAAATTTGGTACTTCCATAATAACTGATTCTTCTTCTGCTTCAACTTGTTCATTTACCAGAGAATCGAACCTGCCAGACTTAGGAGATATAACTTCCACAGGTGGACTAATGATAGTTGTTGCATCAATTGATCTTACTAATGAATCTTCCTCCCTGGCATGAGGATCACAAATATCAAAAGGAGCATTATTAACTGCTTTACTACTCTGTGATACTGCTCTGTAAGATTTAGCAGGAATCTTGTTTTTATTTTTTTTTCCACATAACATTCAGTGACTAAATGTCCAACTATTTTGCAAGTTGTACAAAACTTTGGACACTCATGAATCAGTACTTCTTGAAAGAAACCTCCAAATTTTGTGTTAATCCAAATTTTGCTAGGAATTGATTGAGCAAAGTCCACATCAACCAACACATTAGCATAATACCCAACTTCACATTTTGCAGTAGCTACATCAATTTTGATTGGAGTACCTATTTCCTTACAGATTTCAAATAAAATTTTATCTTTCCAGAACTCAAGACCTAAACCAGGAAAACGGATCCATACTTGAGCCTTCGAACTTCTAACATTTGCAGGACGAAAATTTGATACCCAAATTCTTACTCTGAGAACTTGATAATTGACTTCCCATTGTCCAGCTTTGATATAACTACGATCAATTTCATTATCTAATTTGACGGTGAAAAAACCTTTCGCTAATGGAATGAGTTTACAATCCCCAACAAGCTTCCATTGCTGCCTTAGAATTATAGAAACATCAACAAACTTGATATTTTGTAAATTTAATCTTCCAATAAGCGAGAATTTCCAAGGATTTAAAGCTTCTTCAAATAAATCATCAGGAAAATCAATTGATGAAACTTTTTTCTCAACTGAGAAACCTAATTTCTCACCATGAAATTCATTAATTGGAGTGGTTTTAGGACCAGAATCCATTGTAAAACCACTTAATTAACACTACCAATCATGAGAATAAATGAACAGGAAGATTAAGAATTCAAACACCTGAAATTTAATGAACTTTGAAGAACAAAATTTCGTCGAGTTGATCTCCCGATCCTATAACAGTCTCTTTCCTCAACTCACCCCGATCCTCAGACCTCTCTTGAACTTACTAAGGAGCTTACTTGGTTTAATTCCCCAACTTGTTATTACTTGTTCGAACTCGTGCGGTTTCAACTTGGCAGTGCCCAACAAGACTTTCCGGATCTTTATGGTTATGACAACCAACATCAACTCTATTCATTCTCCACATGTTATCGGTGTCTTTGTTCCTCCAAAAAATAATCTTGAATGGGGATCCACACTTCTTTGACTTCGTATTGTACACCCTAGTCGTCTTCTTATCAAACACATAACCCTTTCTCTTGTGACTCGCATCCGTCGACCCACTACACTCGCATACCATTTCAAACTGCGAATCTTTTTGTTAGGTGTTTTTCACTAGAACGCACATCTTATCTTTTGCTTTCTCAATAACCCACTTGACCGCGTCGTCTTTTTCCTTCCATTCCAAATCATTAGCATGATGTGCGGAAGTATCAGGACACCTAACATTGTGAGCTTGAGGATTATCCGTCATCGGTACCAATGCAATCTACAAAACATCACAAGTTATTTGATATGTACTACAATAGTCGGCAAGGTCGATATATAAAACAACAACGACCAAATAACAGCCGGCACTGTCGAAGAATAAACAGCGCCGACCAATTATAGCCGGCAGGGTCGACGTATCCACAACAATGCCGTCTTAAGCATGTTTCAAATCACGTCTCCTGGGCTGTAAAAATCTTATAGTCGGCAAGGTTCATATTTTCGAACTTTCCGACTTAACACTGTTCATGAAAAGTCATGGCATCTAGTAATAAAAACCTTGTCGACGCTTTGAGTCGGCAGGGTCGATAATCGTTGACCTTGCCGATACTAGGTAGCAAAAGTGAAAAAAAAATCGATCATTTGCATGGAAAAATCACAATCTTCACCATGTAAGTTGTGTACCTGATTACTTGCAGTTCCCTTCTCTTCTTCTGGGTCATTGGATTCTACGTTTGACTTAAGAAATTCATCACTTCCATATCCATCTTGAGTTTGAGAAAAATAAAAGTGAGGATCATGCATATAATCCATTTGATCATGATTTTGTAGATCATCATACAAGTACTCATCTGTAGGAGGAAAATTAGAAGACTCCCCCACTTCAAAATCAGGATTAGAATCACTCATATCACAAATTTCTCAAAAACCCCCCCCCCCCCCCCCCACCCCACCCCCCAAACTTCATCTACTACTTCATACTCTTTCTTACTCTCAATTATTTCCAAATCCACTCATATAAATCAACTAACTAATTTAACTAATCTAATCATATCAATTAAATTAGTGTTAATCATTGCAGGGGCAATTTAGCCATTTAGAAAATACATGGGTTAAGGGGTGGCTTGTTTTACTTCAAAATGACCCAGGTTTTGTCTCATTAGGTATACCCAAATCTCGCCAGGATTTCTACAACCACACTCCCTAGAAAAATTTATCACTAAGCACCAATTCAAAGTAGAACTCTCTCCCTATGTATGTTATTCCCTGAAAAATGAAATAATAACACAAAAACAACCTTTACCTGAGAAAGGTCACACGATCTTAGCCATCACCTTCCACAAGAGAAAGACTAAAACGAAAAACTCATATATGTTACCGAATACACGATTTATAGAACAAAAATTGATATTAATATATATGTGACTCACATATGAGTTATATCACCGTCGTCTTCTTATGATTATTTGATAAAGCAAAGCGAAAGGTTAGATATGAAATCCACTAAATTAAAAAGTCACAAAATCAAGAAAATATAAGCCAATATGAGGATGTAACTTAGTTAATTAAAACCGAAGTTATCTCATAGACCGAAATTAAAGCAAGGAGACATATGAAACAAAACAAGTTACACAATCAAACTATTAAAAAAATGATACACGATTTATAAAACAAAACTTATCATTAACTTTTTATTGATAGTTCCAAATAGACCTTATAAATATCAAAATAAATCCACAATCAGATATATAGTCTATTCCAATAAAAGATTAAACAAGAAAAATCCTTCTTAATATTTGGATGTGTTTGGTTGTTCATATCCCAAAAAAAAATCCTGGTGATACGATCTATTTGTTTATAAATATTGTTGGGTAGGTTTTGTGTTTGCATAATGTGGTTTGAAGTGGGAATTAGGGAGGTTTTGATGAAAGTGAGTCTTTCGGCTGGAGTTAAGCATTTTTTCATCCATCCTATGGCTTTTCGGGCTAATCTTTGTAGAAGGGGAGCGAAGGTTTGATTGGAAGCCCTCCCTTGTTTGAATTGAACTCCTAGATAGATTGGAGGTTTTGAAGTAGTCAGCATATTAAAAAATTGTTGAAGTTCGTTTATTTTGGTCGGGTCTATATTTGGGTGATGGATGATTACCGATTTAGAAGTATTAACTGTCTTCCCTGCAGAAGTGCTATAGGAGTGCAGAGGGTTTTAAGGTTTTGGTTGCTCTGATTGGAAGCTTTAAATATGATTAGTAATGAAAAGACGAGTGTACCCAAATATACCTCAATCTAAAAAAATTCCACCTATAAGTCCTTTCTCCGAAAGTGATTGTCTATGGACTAAGTCGAGACAATACAACTAATCGGTTCACACTTCGTGTGATCGTCTATGGATACGAGATCGAGACAATACGACAACAAGATAACTTGTGTGATTGACTATGGATACAAGATCGAGACAATACAACATCGAAGTATGTTTACTTGACAATAGGTTCGGACTTAACCAAACACAATAGGATTGATATCAAGTAAATAAGAATTAACGTTTGTGTATTTTACTTCTAATTATAATAAAACAATTATAATTACGGAAATAGAAAAGTAAAAGACACAGCAAGATTTTGTTAACGAGGAAACCGCAAATGCAGAAAAACCCCGGGACCTTGTCCAGAATTGAATACTCTCAGGATTAAGCCGCTATACAAAATCAAACCAACTTCATATAGTTGAGACCAAGCAACTAAACCTATAGTTCACTTAGTTCCGTCTGTATCCCTGCGCCTCCAACTTGCAGTAAGTCACGCACTTGGAACAATTCCTTTGGTTCGTATTCCAAACAGTAAAGGAACAACAAATCTGTTCAGTAATAACTCTTTTCAAACAACGTGATATGAGTTTGACAAAAGTCTCTTCCTTTTATTCCAATAAACTCCGTTTTCAGGTTCTTAGATCTATCCAATAAAAAATTACCAAAGTAATTGTCAAGATTTTGCAATCAATACTTTGAATCACAAAGAAACGTATTGATGCCGATCTACTCAACTAATCAATCAAGATTATCACAAAGATAAACCGATTATAGTTGGATCCCCAGTCGATCAAGTTTTGTGCACACCAAAGATTATGAACCCAAATCAGAAATCTTTTTCCTCTTCAAATCTTCTTAGATCTTCAATAAACACCTGCACACAATCAACTTGAATCTCTTGTGATCAATCACACATAGAACGGAGTCTGTTAACAATGGATTATCACAAGACGTATTTAGATATACAAACAGTCTAAAGATCTCCCGTCAAAACTTCGATCTAGTTTGAGTGAATCTTATATCAGAAGAGAAGATTCTTAAGCATAAACAAACTAGGTGCAATCAAAGTTCAACAACCGTTAGTCAATCAAATTAATCAAAAACTAATAATAAACTGCAATTATCTAGTTTCCCACCAACGGTACTAATAGAGCTTCTCAATCCCAAAGAAGTCTTTAAACCGAGTGGTCGTAAGAGATTTCGCCTAATTAGGTTACTTTCCTCTCCGAATAGGCGGCTCCACCAGTAACAACATAACTAGGTAGTTTTTCTGGCTCTGAGGATTAGTTTGCTTGAAATGCAAACTTCAATATTTATAGACCAAGGAAGTTTGGACACCAAGGAATTTACAAAACCGAAAATATTCTCAAGATATGCAATATATTTCCAAATTCGGTTTTCATAATTCCTGGAAATGCTCTGTCCAAATATTGACCGAAATCTCTTAGAAAATCTCCAACTAGTAAATGCACATTACTAATTTTTATTTTCTAAAGATATGCATTTTAATTACTGGAAATTAAAAGCATATAAAACTAAAAACCTTAATTAAAATATTCTCAATTTATTTCGATCCGGGATTCTCCTTTAGCTATTAAGGAATATCTTTGAACAATAAAAGGTAAGAATTACTGCACGTGTTCAAAGTATGTCGACATCTTTACTTGGTAAATCCTTTTTCATATTTACCATCTTGGAACCGATTTGCCACACTTCCAAACAAGTTTAGAATTGGTTCATCTGACTTCCAAGAACTATGTGATTGATTATCCTATCAAATCACCAATCATGGGTTTCACGGTTCTACCAAAACAAGTTTCGGTTCTACCTCCATGTGGGTACTAGAGATAGTCACGCTAGTTACCAAAACTTGGTTGACTAGGTACTAGGATCGGTTCCCACATATATATGGTATCTAACTTGTATTTGTTGCACATGTTCATAGGATCGGTTCCCCAATAACTAATTTTTTTTTGCACCTCTTACAAGGATCAATTCCCCTTTTGTGATCGGTTGCACGTCTTACTAGGATCGGTTCCCCAATGTCTAGAGTTGGTCATACCAATTACAACAAATCGATCATACCATCTCAGGTGTTTCACTAATAAAAGTCATACCAATACAAAAGTCAGGCCTTGTGAATAGTTTTACCAAGATACATAAACAAGTTATGAGCGGTTATACTAAACACACATATTGGTAATCCAAAGATTTGCAATGAATAACAAATACCAATAAGCCTAGCGATTTCCTTTCGATTCACAAAACAAGTTCACGAATTTACTTCCTTTAAACGAATGTAAAACATTGTTTCCTAGGACGAAATCTTCACCCATACCCACTACATAATCACAGTAGCATTCATATGATTATGTCGATGTCTTATATACGAAGTTCAAAAGATAGACGTTATACTTCGTATTGTAATTCCTTAATACTATGTCTAACTAGAGTATAATCATTCACAGCTTCGCAGTTATGTTTTCAAATATGCACGACTTGAAAGATACGTTAGGAATGAAACAGTTTAAGTCAAATATTACTAACCTCAAGTGGAAGGATGATGTCGTTGTTGTAGCTCTTTACTTCTTCACATTCTTCAAGTCTTCACGTAATACTTGTAAGTCTCATATCCTAGTAACTTTCTATCTAATCTATACGAAGTTGACTCTAGTAAATAATCAAGCGACTTTTTAAATGAGTTTTGATCCACTAAAATATGACAACCAAACTTGACATACCAACGCTTGGTGGGTTCAACCGAGCTATGCTCTAACAAGTAAGTCATCCGCATATATTAAATGAATAATGGGTGGTGCTTTTTTTGATATGTTGAGTCCCCGAACTGACTTTTGGTTTTGTAGGTTTCCTAGATTTGTAGATAGGATTTTAGTGCATATAATGAAAATATAGGAAGATAGGGGTCTCCTTGTCTGATACCTCTAGTTGGGGTTATGTAGCCATGGGGGGGGTGCCATTGATGTTGATTGAGTATGTAACTGTTGTGACGCATAACATAATGTAGTCTATAAAGGATGATGGAAATCCAAGTTTTGTAAAGGACGTTTTTATGAATCCCCAATCTAAGCTATCACAGGCTTTCTGGATATCAAGTTTGAGAGCAATTTTTGGATCTTTGGTTAGGTTAGAGGTTTTGATATGATGGAAGAGTTTTCCATCTATCACTATGTTATCGTGTATCGATCTTTGTGGGACAAAAGCACTTTGGTAAGGGCTTATTAAGAATGGGAGAAGTGGCCTAATTCGGTTGACTAGAATTTTTGAAATGATTTTATAAGTGACATTGCAGAGTGCTATGGGTCTGAACTTAGATGGTTTTGATGGATGGTCGATTTTAGGTATTAGTGTTATGTTTGTATGATTCATTAGAGGGTGGATATTTAGGTTATTAAAAAAACTCCGAACATTGCTATCAATTGGTGATGAGTTGTTTCCCAGAAAACTTTGAAGAACTTACTTGTGTAGCCGTGTGGACCTGGAGCACTTTCTGAATTAATGGAGAAGAGAGCTTGTTTGATTTCCGTTGTAGTTACTTCCTTTGTGAGTAGATCTGATTGTCTGGGAGTTAATCTTGGTCTGATATTTGTGAAAAGATCTTCATTAATCATTGTAGGCGGTGTCATATATTGCTGAGTGTAGTGATCTAGAATGAGTTGAACAATGTCTTCCTTCTTGTTAATCCAGTTATCTTGTGGGTCTTGTAATTGTTGTATATTGTTACAGGCTCTGTGGATGGTAGCTTTAGTATAGAAGAAAGTTGTGTTGAGATCACCAGATTGTAACCATTGAATTCTAGATCTTTGTTGCCAGTATGTCGCATGACATTGTAAGAGTTCTACATGATCTATTCTTAGTTGTTTTTCTTGATGAAGCCAGAGATCCAGGGAAGGGCCTGATTGGGTTGCACATTGATGTTTTACGTGTTTTATCTTGGATGTTGATTTCTTGATCATAGTTGGTAGGTGGCCAAAGGTTTGTTTGTTCCTTTCTAAGAGGGTTTGTCCGGTTGTTATGAGTTTTAGTTGGAGGTCTAGGGTAGGTTCACTATCTTGTTGTTGCTCCCATGCCGATTCGACTATTTTCTTGAGTTGGGGATGAGAGAGCCATAGGTGTTCAAATTTTTAGTTTTGTGTTCCTTGCCAATCCATTGCTTTCCTTTGTAGTAGTATTGGGGCGTGATCTGAAGCTATTCATGGAAGATGAGTAATTGCCGCATGTGGATTTACCGTTCGCCAAAGTTGGGTTGCTAAAGCTCTATATAATCTTTCTAGAATGTTAGCCTGGCCCATTTGGTTGTTTGTACAGGTGTAAGGATCTCCTCGGAATCCCATATCTATAAAACCCATTTGATCTATGAGAGTGAGAAGAGGTTGAGATTGAGCATATGTTACTTGTCTTCCTTTTTTTTATTTTCTGATTGGTCTAAGACGTCGTTAAAGTCACCTAGCAAAAGCTAAGGAATGGAAGGATTGATGTTGCTAAAGATTGTTGGGAATTCCTGCCACAGACTTTTTCTTATATCTGGATGCGGTGGTCCATAGATACCCGTACAAAACCACGGTTGCTCTGGGGGTGGAGGTGTAACTTTTGTATGAATGTAATTTTGAGAGTGGAGTAAAATTTGGATAATTAAGTTGTCTTTCCACATCAGACATAGTCCGCCTCGTCTTCCAACTTTTGGGACTGTGAAATAATTATTGAATTGGAGGGTTTGTGATAATCTCCTCATGTGTTGGTCATTAGCTAATGTTTCAGATAGAAACAATATGCTAGGTTTATGAAGAGGGACCAACCAATTTAAATGTTGAATTTAGGTTGGGATGTTTATGCCTTGACAATTCCATGCTAGAATAGTCATTTTGAGGATTTGCTAATTGGTTTAAATGGGCTTTGTTGGAGTAAGTTAAATGAGAAGATTGAGATGGAAAGAAGAGTAAGGCTTAATTGATCTTTCAAGGAAGAAAAGGCTTGCAAAATGAGAAAAACAAGTGAAAGGATTCTGATGCCAAGAAGGAAAATGATGAAACAAAGAAGATTTTTTTGGTTTCACAGCAAAAGTTAAGTAAGCAAAGAAGAGATGGAATTAAATGGAAGAAAAAAACAGAAGACAAAGAGAGAAAGTATTCACTTTAGATAAAATGAGCAACAAAAAAGAAAAAAGAAATGATTTAGAAGAGACAGAGAGAATATTTAGAATTGAACAGGATCAAACAAGGGAGCAAAATAAAGAGGAATTGTAAAATTTTAAGTGCAGAGAATAGCTAAGAGATAAAATTGGGAGCCAAACAAAAGTCACAGAGGTTGAAACAGATTTAAGAGATTGCAGGAATTGAAAAGAGAAGAGGGGATTTAAAGGAGTTAAACAAAATTTCAGATATCTAGAACATGAACTATTCAGACTAACTTTACAGGAAAATAAAGTTTAACTAGATTAAAGCTGAACTAGAGTAGAACCAGTGTAGAAAAGATAACAGGCACAAACAATGCACAAATAACAGTTCAGAGAATGTAGTGCTAAAGAAGATAACCACATTTCATATTGTTTCTTGATCTGATTATGTAAAGCCAAACAACAGTTCAAATTCTGTCGTAGATTATGCACAAATTATAGTTTTATTCTAAGAAAGAAAACAAGACAGAGGTCGAAAAGCGCAAAATCAGATTATGTAGATGCATACACTACCAAGATATACATATATATATAAATAACAGGGAGAACCAAAAGAAGGCGAAGGACTATTAACACAATGAGCAAGAAAAAAAGGTGATAACCACCAGCTCGACCAAGAAACTAACTGAACTTACTAGCAGATCTATTCTACATAGATATATGGATTATGAACAGGGTGAACCAAAATAGGAGATAAAAGTATTAGGAAATATATCCATCGGCCTTGGGATGTGTCTTAGTTGCAGTGGGAGTGTCTGAGCATAGAGTGATGTTGATGTTGTCAATTTTTTTGGTTTTCAGGTGCTATAGGAGAGATTGGCTGTGCAGAAGTTTCTTCAATGGAAGCAGAGCTGAAGTTACAGATAATGGAGTTGATAGCTAGTGCAGAAATTGGAATGTCCATAAAGTCAGGCTTGAATCTCTTAGCAGGCTCGTATAAGCTAGTCCACTGCTCATATTCTTCATCTGTGACTCTTCTTGATGGGACTGAACCTGATGAAGAGCCAATACCAACATTATGTAGTGGTTATAGTCGGGTTATCTCTGTATTATTAATTATTATTATTTTAATTTATCACCATCATGCAATAATGTTTTTTTTTGCATAAATGATTTCTTCAATTATTTTGAAGTTGTTTTCTTTATTTTTGAAGCATTATTATTTTGAAGATAATGAATGCTGGTGGTTATATATCCCAAAACAAACCTAGCGGACGAACACTATGAATTAGTTTGAATTATGAGACAATCTGAAGAGAGTGACTGCACGTGTTATGATTACCGCTTGCAACAAAGGTTAATAATACTTCTTCAGATCTATCGATGTCCTTAGGCACGCGGCACCTTTGGCATTTTAGAAAAATCTTCAAATATATGTACAAAGTCGATCCTCAAGCAATGAATTACTTCCAATTAGATGCACCAAAACTAATGGACACCGAAAATGAAATATAGGATTTAAACATGATCCGTTTAAGACTTGGCGGGCGTAAGATACTGTTAAAAGGGTGTAATGGCGATCCTATAAGACCCTCCTTACTCATCGTGGATTCTATATTGTTAATTCACATTACTGGCCTCATTTTTGTCTAAACGTTCAATAGACATTTCTTGATTCAATGAAAATAAACCTTTTAATTTTAGATCATTCTACCAACTCCGCCATTCTTTTTCGAAAATGGGTCATTTGTCCAAATCCTATAAAGTATGAGAGTAATGGACTTGTAAAATATAGGTCTGAGTGAAAAAGACATTTGAAAATTTATCCATATATACCATTTACTTTAATTTTTTTTTTTTATCATGTCCTTTTCTCTCTCATATTTATTTTGTCTCACCAATTTAAAGTTAATTGCGAGAAAGGTCTTAACTTCCGAAATATAAGCCGGATTTTAATAAAAATTTATATTTTTGGAAAGGGCTCGAAAATCTCTACAAAACAAGAACCATTGTTGATATGAAATTCGGAAAAATAAAAAAATAAATAAAAATTAAACCAGACCGAGAATACATTATGCACCCAGGTGCAACTTGGCCAAAATTTATTTCATATAAAAATATGCATTATGCACCCAGGTGCAACCTAGCCAAAATTTATTTTCTATAAGAATATGCATTATGCACCCTGGTGCAACCTGGCCAAAACATTTTTCCTATAAGAATCAAAAAGATATACATTATGCACTCGGGTGTAACCAGACCAAAATCTATTTTATATCAGAATATACATTATGCACTCAGGTGCATCTTATGTACTTCGTAGATAAATTTAGGTTTATCCTAGTAATCACCTACATATATGATACACAACCAAAATTACTAATTCATGATCTCGAGCAATAAACTCACCACCATTACCATCACATTCACCATTAAAACATCAACTAAAAACAAGTATTAAAGAAGAAAAATAAGAGGAAGTGAGGAACAACAACAAAAATAAAAAAAATATACATTATGCACTAGGGTGCATCTAGGCCAAAACCTTTTTTTATTTATTAGAATATACATTATGCACTCAGGTGCATCTTGTGTATTTCGCTGATTATTACTCGCAGCCAATAATTGAGACTAACAGTTCACAATAGGAACCAGCCATGTCTAAGCACAACCCCATTTATGAATCCTTGAAGTCTACATCTTTATCTCCATTAACATCTCAAAAATCGAATCAATTTAAGTTTATACAAAGAAACCCCCAAATCAATAAAATCTTTCCCATAGACACTAACCTTATTTCCTCCATTAGCTCCAAACGTATAGCACATGCAGTTGTCTTCCCAATTGTACACCTTGGTTGGTAAATCAATTGGACGTACGTAAGTGTTTTACTAACGCTATTAAAATTGGAAAAAGTTATTAAACATCTGTATGCAATTGTGTTAGATCTTCGTAGGAATTTCTCAGTGAGAGAGACATGATGATGAGTGTAGTGACATCATCAACAATAAACATCACATACATTTCTGAATCAATAATTTATATAGACAAAGTTGCCCGGAGAAGATCAATACGATTTTTTTTTTTTTTTTTTGATACCAATATAGAATTTTATTAGATAATGGTAGGCTCAATATGCCTGCCTATGAAAGTTTGTAAACAACTTGAAACATTATGAGAAACCTCAATAGAAGCTTTCTCTCTTCTCACCCTCTTAGCAATGGCATCTGCCAAATTATTGTTGTCTCTCTTAACATGAGTAATTTGACAACTAATAAAAGAATCCATAAGAAGTTTGATATCTCTAATAATTTTCCTGTTCTTCCACCTAACGAAAGAATTATTCGACAAGATAGAGTTAACTACGGTCTCTGCATCAGCTATCACTTTAATGTTGTTGATTCATGAGGCTTTAATCCAGCTAAGTGCTTCCATGATAGCCATACACTCTCCAGCTTCTGAATCTGTCACTCTATCTGCATAGGAGCCTTTGAATCCTATGATTTCACCTGAACAAGAAAAAAGCACTATGCCAGTGCCACAATTGTTAGTGCCATAATCATAAGAAGCATCAACATATACTGTGCATATTGTATTGTCAGAATGCAGATGATCTAAAGAAGTATTGCAATCTATCATGCATATGTTTTGAGTTTTACTCATGCTACTAAAACTAACTAACTGGTAATTAATTCTAGAAACAGTATTTGCAGGGTTGAGAGTTTTATTTTGAAAGATACAGTCACATCTTTCTTTCCATATTATCCAGCATGCTACCATAAGTGTTTTCCTCCATGTCACTAATTCTTCTGTTCTTGCATTATTGATTTGTGTGAACCATGAGATGATCCATTCCATACGATTCTTGTTTTTGCTACTTCAATAATAGAGAAATCTGGTGGTAGTTTGGGTTGTGAGGAAGAAATCATGAAAACCCAATGGAGATCATGAAATTAGGATCTTGTGGTAGTTTGGGTTGTGAAGAAGAAATCATGAAAACCCACTGGAGATCATGAAATTACAATCGGATCGAAGAAATCTTGAAAACCCAACTGAAAAAAAGGGAAATATATTGGATTGGAGAAGATCACACATGTTAAAGAGATTTTCCATCTGTTCACATGTGTGATTCAGACTTTTATCCCTAGTTCATAAATTAACAATAGATGATCGACCAAAAATTAGATACGGAAGGATATTATAGTTAGGTATTAAAAAATCCAAACAAAGGATTGGGTAGAATGCCCAAATTTGGTTATTAGAACGGTATCTTTCAGATTCTAGATATTAGAACATTGTCAATACTTTGCTTGTCTTTTAGACTCAGGAATTTAAATGCAAGGGCTAATTAACCAAAAAACTGCATTCTTTTTTGTGTGCCTGACTAATATTAGTTAGATAGTAATATATTAATCAAAATGTTAGTTCAATTTGGACTTTTAGATCCAATTATATCAAATCAGCTTAGCTATATTATGTAATTTGGGTTTTCATGTGGCACCAGTGGACATGCCACTGTAGTAGATTCCTGTCTTCAGGAAAAGAATTCAACTAATCCCACCAACCATATTTGCTAAAAAGCTAAAGATAAGAATAATAAAAATTAAAGAAAAAAAGAAGAAACTGGAAGACCAAAGTTCCAAACTAACCCATAATAGGACTACTAAATTAAACTACGCACTAGTTGGCAGCTAGACTGCAAGAATACAATGCATACCTATACTTGTGAAATGATAAATATATTTACATTGCTGGTATCATTGCAGTACAACTATAAAATTACTGGGCGATGATTGGTGAACAGAGTTCAACACTGGCTAGTATCAAATTCTTTTTACCGAGAAAAAAAAAGATAAATATATCTACATAATGCACCAAACCAAATACGTAATGACACTAGGTCTACTAAAAAAATAGTATTTGGAATCAATAACAAAAGTACGATACCATTATATGGAAGTATAGTAAGCAGTAAATGTTGGAAACTATAAATAAACTTTGTTAAGCTTTTAAGAGGAACACACTTCATAGACAGAAAACTTTCTGAAACTTCTCTCTCACACTTGCCCGTTTCAGTTCTGAATACTTCTCTGAAACGGTGATCTTCATTAAAAACCTTGCCATGGCTATGTCTATTAATTCTTCTTCAACTAACAGCTGCACAAGTTTCCATGATTTCAGAGGGGGTTCTGTCGAACCTAGCGTTCCATCTTCATCCGTCCGAGGCTCATCATCAACAACAGGGTGTAATAAAATTGATGGTGTAGCTATGTGGTTTATTAATAGAGTCGTCGCGGCTTTTTTCGGTTCTTTAGAGAGATGTTCTTGTATTAATATTGATACCAAAGAAGAAGATGATAACGGTATTGACGCTAATGATTTACCTTTGATTTACAATGATGGGAATTCTCGACGGGAGAACCGAACAACAATTGTGGGAAGTGGAAAGAAAAGAGGTGGATTTGCTCATGAAGGTTTAATGTATTAAAAACAGCTGATTAATTGAATTTTATCTATGTTCTCCATTTTGAAAATTTAAAAGAATAATTATGTTCTTCTTCTTAATAATTATGTTCTTCTTCTTAATATAAGTGGATATTATTAATTATTAACGGGTTTTATCCATGGACATTTGCCTCCTTTTTATGTTTTAAGTTCTACACAAATGTCCACCCTTTAAGTTCTCCGTTTCCGACTAACTTGACTGTTGCAAATGTGATCATGCATGTAGAACGAAGGACTGTAAATCTGTAAATGAACAAGTAAGGAAGATTAAGATATCAATGTAAACTTGTTTTAATTTTCACTTTAAAACATATAGATAGATCTTGATTCTTTTGTCAGTAGCAGCCAAAAGGCAAGTATCGATTTGGTACTATTATTGTCTTGTTACAGCCTCATAAACATGGCATTATGCATCTTACTGTTAAGACAACTTTGCTGTCTAG
This sequence comes from Papaver atlanticum, assembly GCA_023531105.1. Taxonomy (NCBI): domain Eukaryota; kingdom Viridiplantae; phylum Streptophyta; class Magnoliopsida; order Ranunculales; family Papaveraceae; genus Papaver; species Papaver atlanticum. The sequence goes on from JAJJMB010007130.1 coordinate 4,899,498, forward strand.
CAGCATGCTAAAGAATTATACTTTTCGTGGTTTACAAAAGAAAAAAATAAAGGTAAAGTATAGTTGCTTTTATTTTCATGAAATCATTTCGCTTTGGTTCACGTTTGTCACTATTTTTTAAAGCAAGAATGATCGTTAGGAGACCATAATTATCCTTATAACATTTATTTACAACGGCCGCGAACTGAAAAAAAAAAACTGAGAAAGAAAGCACGAATAATCGGTAGGAAACCATTTCTTATCTCTACTAGATCACCGCTTTCACGGTGGGAGGGATGACCGAAGAAAAACAAAACACCATTATGCGTGATGGTGTTATAAGGTTAAAATTGATATGCATCCAATTTATGGTAGTTTACATAAATTTTCCCCATTTTTTATGCATCTTTTGTGGTGGTTTGCATCAATTTACCCCATATGCTATGTATTCATTGTGGTGGTTTGCCTCAATTTCCCCATGTATTATGCATCCTTTGTGGTGCTTTGCATAATGGCTAAGCATTAAATTTTAAAAGTCATCATCAAATTTTTCGTAAAAACACTAAATTTTATATTGTTGTTTGTACTCGTTGTGTAGATTTTTTAAAATCTTTTCCAATGACATAAAATTTGTAAAATTCCAAGGCAAGGATTTTTAAATATGTTATATTACAGTTTGGTTACCAATTATACCCCTGGAAAAATAGGATCTACAAGGAGTTACAATATTTAGACTAAAAGGGAGGACATTTTAGGTTTTTCATGTCCCAAAGACTACCACCAAATTCCCATCTTTTTATCAAATTGAACATTTGTGTTAGTCTACATTTTACAAAAAAGTGGTCATAAAAGGGACTCCCTCCCTTCGGGCCCTCCGGTCGGTCGGCCCAATAACATTTACACAAGTTAGGAACAAAAAAAAAATACGACCAAGGAAAGGAAGTATTTTTTCTTTTTGTGCTAAGAAAATGAATGACATTAAACCAGAGAAGTTACAAATGTTGCAACAGGAAAGTTGGGCCTAATTTTTTTTTTGTGATATGATACCCCGTCATTCTCCCTGTACTTTAAATTTATTACAATGCTTAGCCGCAATATCAGCCACGGTATTGAGATTTCTTTTAAGAAACTCAATTTTAGAAGATGAGAAAGAAGTTTGACTTAACTTGCAATCATTTAAAATAGTGTTATCATACCAGAACAACTGTTATTATTAGAACTGAAAGTTCCTACTACTAATTGAGCATTGTTGGTGAAGCATATTTCCTTTCGCCAAATGCAAGCTTCCAGCAAAGCCAAGCATTCAGCTTCTTCAGCATTTTTAGCTACTCCTGGAATGGTTTTGCATCCAATGTAGTTACCAGCTGTATCATTCATAATCAAACCAGGTCCCAACAGATTAATGTCAAAAGATGCATCACTATAAGCAATAATGCAATCATCTGGCAAGGAAGAAACTATAGAATTATGGTCATTTCCAACTGTAGGTTCATTGGCAGGTATGTGAACAACAAGATCAGTTCTAAGGTAAGTTTCTGTGTCAGCACAAGCTTAAGAGCTAGTCTCGCAGTAGTGCTAGGATTTAGGTTTTTGCCTGGAAAACTAAGGAACATATATCCTTCCATATACTCCAAGCAATTGAGAAAACAACAGCAACTTTATCTTTAGGGGCATTAGAGGATAACCAATGTCCAACCCACTCTTTTAGGTTCATAGTAGAATCTCTAACCTTTGCAACTTCTTTATAAAAAGGGGTTAATGACCAAACTGCTTGAGAAAAAGGGTAATGTAAGATGAGATGCTCAGGAGTTTCAGGCACCACAGTACCACACAAGTTATAGTTCACATCATGAGAGTTATCATACCTACAAATAATAGTCTTAACAGGAAAAATATTCTCATAGCATTTCCAAACAAATAACTGGACTTTGGGAAGCGTTGGAAGCTTCCAAAGAGACTTATATATAGGGTTTTGGTTTTGAGGTTTGTGAATAAGCTCATATTGACAGTGAATTTGCCATTTTTAGAAAATGCCCAGATTTATCTATCATGATCCGAAAGAGGGATTCTAATACCCTGAATGATCTGTGCATTCTGAGGAGTGAAATAAGCATTAACCAATTCCGTATTCCAGCTGTTAGTATCTTTTATCAATCAAATCAGAAACTATAAAATTAGGATTTGATAGCATAATTACTGAGCACCATTAGGAATCCGATTATCTCTAAACTCCGGTATGCTACTGCCATCCCTTAGATCCCAGAAAGCATTATGCAGAATAAAATCCATCCCCTTACAAATACTTTTTCATTCCCAAGAGCAGTCTTTGCTCTTAGAGAAATAAAGAGGAGAACAATTTTGAAATACTTGCATTTCAAAATTTTAAAACATAGATCATGTTGTGAATGAACTAAATCCCAAGCAGTTTTAGCGAGTAAAGTTAAATTAACATGTTTGAGGTTTTAAAAATTAAGTCCCCCTTGAAGTTTGTGGGTGCAAATATTGTCCCAATTTTTCAATTAGAGACCACCAGGTCTAGTTTTCCCCCACCATAAATCCCCTTGGGATTGTTCCATCTGGTGCATAACATTATCTGGAATAGAAAAAGTGTTCATATGATAGAACAAAGAGGCCTTAAGAACATGTTCAACCAGAACAGACCTACCAGCTTGGTTTATGTTTTTACCTGACAATTTTGCTACTCTATTATCAAAGTGACTAGCTAGTTGCACGAAAGAATCAGTTTTGGACTTAGTGATGAAAAGAGAAATACCCAGGTAGTTTTATTTGGGGCAATATTCTTGACATTCAGTATCCTGGTAAGCGAAACAACAAGACTAGGGTCAACATTATGACTAAAAAAATAACCTGATTTTCAAAATTAATGACCTACCTAGATATAACACTGCAGTCTATAATAAGGCTTATATGATTCTCAACATCAGAATGTGAAGCTCTAGTAAAAACAAGAGAGTCGTCTGCGAAAAGCAAGTGACTAATACTTGGAGCTTCTTTAGTGACCTTAAAACCATGTATTAGGTTGCAGCTTTCAGCATGAATAATGTACTTGGACAGGAACTCCATGCAGATAATGAATAAGTATGGAAACATGGGATCTCCCTGTCTCAAACCCCTAGTTGGTCTATAAGATTTACATGGAGTGTCGTTTAACATGATATAAATACTCATAGTGCTTATGCACTGATAGATAAGATCACACCAATGTTCCGAAAATCCAAAAGACTTGAGAACATCAATGAGAAAAGGCCGTTCGACTCTATCGAATGCCTTAGACATATTCAAGGAAAGAAAGTTAGAAATAACAACTTCTCGGATATAAATTAAAGATATCCTCAAAAGATGTCTTATCGTATATATGAGGCGATTATTACAATCCAAAATATAGTGGCTAAAAATCTAACTAGCCACTCATTCAACATTTAACGAACAAATGAACAAAGGTAACCCACGAACAAGAATCAAAGAGAGTAACGAACTTATAAAGATATACGTGTTTTTGTACGATTACCTATATGTTAGAGCATTGCTCGGTCGAACTCACAAGTGTTACTATCTTAAGCTTGTTGTCAAATTTAGTTGTCAAAAATATATCTTGATTTCTAGTCTACAATTAGTAATTTTCGCTTCCAATGGGTCGGGTTACAACTGCTTGGAAAACTCCGACTTTCCGATACGCCACTCGAGAAACCGGACCTTCAAATTTTTCGAATTAATTCAAATAACTTATACATCCAGTTGCCAAAAATAGGAGACGGCCAGTTACCAACTCCAATAATTTATGCGGCTAGTTTCCGATTCAAAAGAATTTATATGGCCAGTTGCCAAAAATAGGAAATGGCCAGTTGCCAACTCCAATAATTTATGTGGCCAGTTGCCGACTCAAACAATTTATATGGCCAGTTTCCAAAAATGGAAGATGGCCAGTTGCCAACTCCAATAAGTTATACGGCCAGTTGCCGATTCTAACAATTTATATGGCCAGTTGCCAAAACTGAGAGATGGTAATAATCATCTCTCACTAGGTAGTATGAACAACTAATACTACAACTACCTCTTACCAACAAAATATAATGCCAAGGATGCAATCATCTCTAAATAGATGGTATAAACTGCAATGTACCGACCAAACTATTTCAGATGATATGAACAACCTCGCATAGTTGTGCTGAACCGCATAGCGGCTGCCTACGTACCCTCTCCGTTGCTCGAAGGGTAGTTGAGAAACAGTGGATCACGCCAGTCATCATTGCGTTCTACCATTTGAAGGCAAAGATCAACCGAAGCTTTTAGAGAACTTCATCAACAAAAGGTAAGTGAAGACTGAACCACATATTTATCAAGTTATATTTACTTTTCTATCATTGAGACGATGTCGCATAACTAATTAGACTATTATGCATATACAAGAATTTTGAGTCAAGTTTATCTTGATAATTACTTCTCGAAATATAACAACTAAGCTTAATGAACTTTATTCATACTTGATGAATTTCGGTTAAGGACAATTTATTGTTCGGAATCAAAATCATGATTCAAGTTTTATCATTCAAAAATAGACTGGAACAGTGATATGTATCATTGATGTTATTCGGGAATATTTCGAATCAATTTAGAGATAAATATAGAACTACTATAAATTTGGATACAAGACAGTGTTATCAGTCTTACAAACTGGGAAAACTGTTATAAGTCTGAAGCCATATTACACGTACTCGTACACGTAGCTGAGTAGTTATACATCGACTTGCAGATTTGTGGTAAGCATATTATGCAAACCATGTAAAAATCTATTCAACTCGTGAACCAGATCGGTACGCATACTCGTATGGAAACCATTTAGGAACTATGGTTGCGGAACCAGGTTAGTATCCAAATCGGTACACGTACCAAAATAGTTATGTGTTCCCGAACTTGGTTGTGTATCCAAACCGGTACACGTACCAAAATAGTTTTGTGAACTCCGTAACCGGTTATAGTCTTAACGTTTCCAAACCGGTACGCATACCTAAATAGTTCTGTTAACTTCGGAACTTGGTTTGGCTCATTAGCTTACAAACCGATACACATACTGTGACTGAACCGACTCACGAACGACAACGGTATTTGTACTTTGTACACCTACTAACCATGTCGATTATTTTCAAGTGTGATTAAATTATTTCCACGAGATAATTAGCATTTGATCAATTCTCTAAAAACACTAGACTTATTTGACCACATGATTGTGACTCAAGGTTTATGTCTTAAGTGTTCATGAAAATGAATATAAGCTTTTTAGTTCAAATCGGCTAGTTTCGGCTAACCACCTTGAACATATTCTTTATACACGGTTCGGTTACAGTTTCGCCTAACCAGAGTGTATATCTTGTTTATGTAAATCATATTCATTTTTGCTCGATCAATAATAGATTTTATTAATAACCAAAGAAAGAATACAAAAATCCAAGCTCAAGAGCTCTTAAACCATTACAAAGGAAAAAAACAGAAAAAAAAACCATTTACATAAGGCCCAAAAAATCAGTGGAATCTATAATACGTTATTCCTTGGAATTCTAAAAAATTTAAGAAAGCTGGCTTTGCCCAAAATTGCTGAATCTCTCCTCTGTTCATCCCAACTCCTCTTTTTGCCAATGAGTCAGCTGTAAAGTTTATTTCTCTATAACAGTGTATAAATGAGATTTTCATTGGGTTATTTTTTATCTTGCTCCATCTAGTCTTCATGAACCAAGGTACATTACCTGATAAGAAAGCTTTGACAGCTGCTTTAGAATCTGAGTTGATGATTAGGTCTTTTACCTCCTCTTGAATAGCCCATTCTGCAGCACTTGTAATCGCCATTAACTCTGCAATAAAGTTAGTTGCTATCCCCAACCCCTTTGCTTCTGCAAACAGAAAGGCTCCTTCATGGTTTCTACAAACAAAAACAAAACCAGTAGCTCCTGGATTACCCCTTGAAGCACCATCACAGCAAACCAGTATTTTATTTATAAATGAAAGTTCAAACTTTAACTCCATAATTTTTTGCCTTCTCACTGGTCTTCTCTGTAGTTCAATTTTTTTGAAAACCTGGAAATCATAACTACAATCCCACATCTGGCCTTTAATTCTCATCTCACAATCTTTAGTAAATTTAAGAATTCTTTTCTTGAGAGTTACTATGTCAGGCTTCTCTGCTTCTAAAACAATTTTATTTCTTAAGAACCACAACTCCATCATTGTTATTGATGCTGACAAAATCCATACTTCCTGAACTGCACTGCTTTTTTCTTTTGCTAAGTTCATCACATCTTCATAAGACTGATGGTTTAAAAATAAGAACATGCTCCCCAACCATTTCCATATTAACTAACTAAAGTTACAATACCATAGAATGTGTTCAGAATCATTTGCACACAGATAACACCTTGAGGCTAGACAAAAACCTCTCCCCTGCATTTTCTCATCTGTAGCACATATTCCTCTTACCATTTTCCAAACATTACTGGCAGTGGTGGGATGTAGAACTGGATGCCACACTTTTCTTGCCCATATTTTTTGATCATAATGAATTCTGATGCACTATGCTGCAGATTTCACTGTAAATTCACCATTGAGAGTAGCTGTCCAAATTCTTTTATCTTCCCCTGTATATAAAACTGGCAATTCTTCTAATAGAAAGTATTGTAGCATTCTCTGTGGTATAACCCAATTAGCATTCACTATAAGCTCTGACACTTTCATATCCTTAGTAGATTCAATATATGTATCATCTGGAAAGAGATCACATAAGGGTTTATCTTTTATCCAAACATCCTTCCAAACTGCTATTCTTTCACCAGAACCAACCATCCACCTAGTATACTGTTTAAACTCTTCCATTACCCATTTTAGACCAGGCCATATTGAAGATTTTTTATAACTTAAAATCATCTCACCTACATTATTAAAATACTTTGCTTTCATAAACAATGCCCATTCAGCATCTGAGTTCAAAATTTTCCATAACAACTTCATAAGCAGAGATTTATTTATAATTTCCAATATTTTAAGACTCAATCCTCCTTCTTCCAATGGAACACAAACTTTGTCCCATTTTAATGTTACCATTTTCCTAGTAGCTGGATCCCCTGACCATAAGAAATTCCTTATTATTCTTTCACACATATTTATAATTTTTACTGGCCATTTGTATACTGACATATTGTATATTGGTATGCTGCAGAGTACTGATTTTACCAATGTCAATCTATCTTTGAATGATAATAAGCTCCCCATCCAACCTGATAGCCTATTTTGAAGCATTTCTACTACTCCCCAAACAGTATTTATTCTCACTCCGCCAGGTTGCAGAATAGCACCCAAATACTTATTTGGCAGCTTTGACAAAGGCATATTAAATTCATCTGCTATCTGTTGTTTTCTTCTTTCAGTAACTCCTCCCACAAATACCTTACTCTTTTGTTGATTAATGACTTGACCTGATGATTCTTGGTATTCTTTCAATAATTTCAGAATTGAATGAATATTTCTTTTGTGCCCATTGAAGAACAAGAAAACATCATCTGCAAATAGTATATGAGTAGGTTGTCTCCTCTTCTATTGACCATAGGTATTATCTTCTTATCCTGCACCCATTTCTTTAAATTTATGCTTAGAATGTCTTATGCTATCACAAAAATAATTGGAGATAGGGGATCTCCCTGTCTAAGTCCTCTACTTACTTGAAAGAATCCCACTGGGCCACCATTGACTAGAACTGACACTCTTGCAGATAAAAATAATGTATGTAGCCATTTGATCCATTTTTCAGAGAAACCAAATTTCTTTAATGCTTCAAAAAGAAACTCCCAACTCAGTGAGTCATAAGCCTGAGTTATGTCTATTTTCAAACCTTCATTTCCTCCTCTCCTTTTCATATCCAATTCATTTATCATTTCTGATGCAAGAACAATTTGTTCTTGAATGTTTCTTCCTTTTATAAAAGCCCTTTGTTGAGCTAAAACCACTTTAATGTAAATCATATTTAAAGATTCATCTAATGGTGGATATTGATTGTTTGGTTCCAAAGCCATCTTAGCTTAAACCTAAAGCAACATATGCTTTGAATGTATATAAACGGGGAAATTCAAGCAACTGGGATCTTTGAATACCGACACTAATTTTTGGTGTGTCCTAGTTGTAACTAGAGTCGTCCTCTTCCTAACCCTTTTAGGGTTTAGCGACTACAAAGAATTCATAGAGATTCGTCAAGCTGGGTCAAGTTATCTTTCCTTGAACTCGAGTATCCTGATCTTAATCGATTGTTGAGCTGCTCACTTGATCAAGATAGATATAAATCATCAAAGTTATCTTCGTCTTAAACTTTGTTGATTCCACAAGTTTTATACTTGTGAGGTGAATAATAATCTAGGATGCACTTCAGGTTGCATAAGTCCGGATTTTGAGGTTAGCTAGACTTTTCCTATTTCTATCGATTTTCATATCACCTTGATCGAAATCTTTTTGATCGTAAAAAAAATCATATATGTAGGATTAATGTAATACCCTGTATTTTTTGTTCATTTTTTCTTTGGGTCGGGTTTGACCCTATAGCTAATTACATTGTTAATTTGGGTTCTGTTGAGTCACTTATTTTTGCCTTATCATAAGTTGTGACACTTGATTAGATATTTAGAAATCTTTCTCTTATCACTTAGTTAAAAGTTAGGGTGGAAATAGTCAACTAATTATATTTTGATAAGTGAATAAATTTGAGGAAAATCAAAGGACATTTTAATTAAACTAAATAAAATTTATAAATTAAATAAGTAAATAAAATAATAAATATGATGTGTTATTACTTTTAGTAGTGGTGGTATTATTATTGGCATTAGTGTGTATAATTTATAAAAGGAAATAGAGAATAAAAGAAAGGGAAGAGTTATAATAAAAATCAATAAACTATTATAGGAAGGAGAGGAGATGGAGCTAGAGATTTTTGGAGAAAAGGGATAAAGAAAATCAGGAGTTGTTTGTAGCAAATTAAGAGGTAGAATGCTAGATTCCTTTTTTCTTTTTATGTGATTTGCTTGTCATTGATTTCAAATTCATATTTTTTTCTGTATTGTTAGTTTCTGAAATTTATCATCAGCCTTCTAGTATTGATAGATAACATGTTTAGGAATTCCTAGTTAAAATTTGAGAACAATCCACCATAAATTCACCGTTGAATGTTTGTTTAAATTTGGGTGATATTTCTGAATTTTCTGGACAATTTCGTTCTAACATGTTTTTGATTGATTTTGGTAACCTTAATGATGTTAGACTAATTTGTACTTTAAACAAAAGTTGTAGATATGTATAATATATTTCATTGTGCTTTGAATTTGATCAATTCCAGGTTAATATGAATTTAAGATGAATAATTTGGTATTATGATGTGATCTGCCCAGTTTTTAGGATTGTATTGTAAATTGAATAACTATGGTTTGAACCGTTGGTTTTGTTTGAAACCTTTGTGTGATAAACTATGGGATGTCCTGGTTGCGTAGAATCAAGTTAAACCTTAATCGGGTTTGTCTAATGTATTATTCGAATTTATATGATTTCTTATGTGAAATGATAATGTGATTATTAAATTTAGGATTGTTGTGAAATCATAACTTGTTGATGATGTTTGGAATATTATGATATATGATGTATGATAATATTATTTTATAAACAAGTGGATGTTTATTTAAATGGCGGGGCACGAACCGAGGAAACTCGTGCAACTTATCGGAATGACCCCGATAAGCGGATTGGCAGGGAACGAACTGAGGAAACTCGTGCAATTTGTCGGAATGACCCCGATAAGTAGATAGGCGGGGAACGAACCGAGGAAACTCGTGCATAAAGATAAAGGAATGAGTTTTTTTAATGGATATATAAGTAAATCATTGAAGTTGTGTTGTATTCTATTGTTGTATATTTTCTTTGATTGATTCATATGTTTCACATGTTTTGAAAAGGGGAATGCATTCTATTGAGCTGTCATCTTACCCCAATTGACATTCTTGCAGATTTCACGGAAGTTGGAAGTGGAAGTTAAAAATATGTAGCTTAACGATTTCGTTGCGTCCTTGTAATTGCTTGACGTGTAATTTGATATCATTGTTTGTTGGAAATATAATTAAAGATGTTTAAATAGTGAATTATTGTTTTTTTTAAATTCTATTGTCCTTGGTGAAATATCTTAAACAATAAAGGTAGATATATGCATAAGTCTCTTTCCGACCCGTAACACTTCGAGTTCGGATCTCCATATGGGTTTGACCCTGGTCCGGAAATCGGGGTGTTACAATTAATCTTTGGGAGGCAGATTGGTTCAAAGTCTTCAATTGAGTTAAAGCAGCTCTTAGTTGGTGTGACGTCAACTAAGGGAATCAATTGCACGGAGTCCTGTTGGGATTCAAGAGGCGTAAGGAGCACGACTGTACCTGAATCGATAGGATACCTTTTAGGTCTCAACTACATTCCAGTCCGAAGTTAACTGGTAGTAGGCTAGTGTCTGTAGCGACTTAATACAATTTGGTGTTCAATATGGACTAGGTCCCGGGGGTTTTCTGCATTTGCGGTTTTGTCGTTAACAAAACTTATGGTGTCTGTGTTATTTCTTTTTCCACATTATATTGTTTATCTTTATAATTGAAATATCACAGGTTGTGCGTTAATCAATCATAGTAGATAAATCCGACCTAGTTTGTAGGATACGACTTGATTGATTCTTGGATATTGGTCTTTGGTACCGTCCAAGTAATCTCTTTGTGATTAGGTTCACGGATTTGATTCTATAAACGTTCTAATCGCAAGAGAGAGAGATATAACTCTAGATATTATTCCTTGATTGAGTTTAACTCTTGAAGTTGTATTGAGTTTGTCCATAGAGATTGCCTAAGAAAAAGTTGGTGGTGTATTTTGGTACCCTGTATTTTCACTACATTTACGGGAGGAAAGTAACTTGTTCTTATTTAAATGAAGGGTTACACAAATTAAGGTTTCAATTATCCCCATTACTTGCTCAAAAACACTTTCAATCTCACACTATGCATGTTTCTCTCTCAAAGAAATTTTCTTTTTTAGTAGTTTAGCTCTGTATTTATAGATAATTGTTATTATATCCAAAGTTACAGTGTTGGGCATGTACATCCTATTTCTTAACCAACCCTAACATATTCTTCACTATCTCCCGATACATTCTCACTATGACCCAATGTATAATTCATCTTGCTAACGTCCAAGTGATTGGGTCCCACTTGTTATGGTTTTATGTTTATCTTCGTTGTCCTTTATCAGTTCCATTATGCCTCATCCCCTCTTTCAAATTTGATCATTGATCTTGTCAATTGCTTTACATGTGTCGTCATTTTGGTCGTGTGTGGTAAATATCTTGGTTGGAGTGGTGGACTCGTGGGTTAAATTTCGTACTTCTCCTTATATTGCTTTCGTAGCCCTCCTTTCAGGATGCCGCTTGATGACCCAAGTTATTTTTACCACTACAGAAGGAAATGATTTTAAGGTTATAGAAAACTTCTGACGTACATAAAGAATCCATTAGAGAATTAAACAAAATTGAAAAAGAAAAACTTATAAATTGCTTAGATTAGTGATGTATTAGAATAAACGGTTATGCAGAGCATTTTTAGGAGAGTTGACTTTGATTTCCTTGGGTAATCAGGGGCGATCACTAAATAATTGGGGGATACCCTGTAAGACAAAATCGAGTTATTTTGAAGTAAATTCAACAATCCCTTATCCATATATTTTTATATTGACTAAAGTATCCTAATTAATTAATAGTTGATATAGTTGGTTCGATTAGATAATAGTCACATTTAAGATTACACATGCCCGCCCACATCTGTCATATCGTCCCTTACCCGCCATTTTTCGTTCGCATATGTGGATGCAACAGTAGGGTGATGCCCATCATTCGACAGATTAGGTAAGGGTAAGAGCTTATAACCACCTTACTCTACCCGCCACCCTCCCAGAAATATCTTAGTTCTTTGGAGGCGTATATCCTTTGCCTACCGTTCATGCTAGCCATCGAATCACCTTGATAGAAGTGAAAACATAACTTTAGTTTTACACTTTCAATCGAATCACTTCATCTTAGTTCTCACATTCTACAACAAAGTCATGTGATCCATGCTACCATGAACACCATCAACTCGATTATGCTTAAAAGCATGCCTCTAATTCATGAACATTATCAACTCAGATTTATTTATTCTTGCTTGAGCAACATCAATGCTAGATTTCCTTTGTTGTCTTGAACCTTTTAAATTTAATTGTTAAAAACTTGGATTTATTATTAAACTTTAAAATTTAGAACATAGATCTTATTGTGTTATTGAAGAAACTGAACATGATAAAATGGTCATCATGTAGTGGAACGTTCAACTAAAGAGATACTATCATGCCAAATTTTTGAAAGAACAAAAAAAAAACGCGACTAAACCTGCACCCTCCTATGCCCGACTCAACCAAATAATGGGTCAGATGGAAACCAACCTACTAGGGCGGCAGCTTGTGGCATTTCTAATACCCGTCATCAACGGGAGGGTGGTGAAATAAGCCAAATCCTATCCCGACCCAATGTTCAACCCTGGTTACACCTCGTTTGGTTGGGAGAATAAAAAATTCACTAATTCCATTACAAGTAATCCAATTCTAAGAACTGAATTCCAAGTAACGGCTTCCTTATTCAAAAAATAAATGTTTAGTTGAAGTAATTCAATTAAGGATTCCTAAATGGCAACAATGGCATTACCTTCTATTAGACTTTGACCTGTTTAGTGTTAATGGCATTCAATTCCGAAGAGTATCCGGACACTTTCTAAGAAGTTTTTGTCTTCTATAGGTGATTACTTAAATGTATTTTAGGGTTTGAGAAAATTAGAATAAGTTTTCTTAATATTAGAAAAGTATAAATTGAATTTTGCTGCTTTAGGGTTTTAACAAAATTATGTTATTTGATAAACAAATAGGGAAACCCAGAAGAAGAGTTCTTTATGGCAATCTCCACTCAAACTGATTTTTCTATCAGTTTGAAAACTAAGGACAAATTTCTTTTGGTTAATTTTCTTGTTAAGAAGCCTGATTAGGTCATTAACCATATTTAACCTCGATTTCCAACAATCAGATTTTATTTCACTGTTTGGAGAAATTTAAATAAAACTTTAAGAGGTAATCATATTTGTAGGGAATCTAATTCTAACTTTGTAAATGTTGTTTGATTCATAGAATTAACACGATACCCACCGAATACTTTGTTAGCATTACACAATTAGAGTTATAAATATTTAGAAAGTGAAATGTATTTGGTTGGAAGAAGAAGAAGAAGAAGAAAAAGAAGAAGAAGAAGAAGAAGAAGAAGGAAAACTATGTTATAGTGATTATAGTAACCAAACTGAACTCTTGCAATTACAGTGAAAAAGTACTGTATAGTCGTCCATCAAAACATGGTAAAACCTAAAAATATTCATAATTTTTGAAGATTTTTACAACTCATAATCGACAGGCTTGAAGCGTTTTATCCAGTCGATTATTTTTGATCGGCCATAAAATGTAAAGCACTTGCCGATTCTGGAAAAATATTGGTTAGAAATCAACTAGTACAATCAGCAGTGACAATTACTCGCGATCAGTGCACAAAAATGATAGAAAATTTGTTTTATCCTCGACAGTCGACCCAATCTCAATACGAGTATGAGTAGTTCAGAAAAATGGAGCTACACTATAGTTGGAAAGTAATAATATAATCACATGCAATTTTTTAGAACTTTTGTGCACATGAATTTTTTAAGTTTTGGGTTTTGATTAGCAAGCTAGTACTTTCCATTATTGTCGATTGAGGTACTTGAGTAGTTAAAAAAGGGGGGTGGGGTGGGGGTATACTTAAATCGGCAATCAACTATATTATTACCTACTAATTGATGACATTTTTAAAAACGAGTATTGAGTTAATAGGTCAAGAAAAATTGGCGGGTTTTTTACGAAATCCCTAGCTGACATTTTTAAAAACAAGTTTTATTTCATACTCGATTTGGATTGAATATGAAATCACGCCCAATCTCAAATCCAGTTTGTTAGAGCCCGATCAAACTCACAAGTTTTAATATGTCAGGTTTGTTATCAAATTTGGTTGATCAAACCTATATCTTGATTTATAGTCTACTAAGGTCGGTCTCGAAGTTGGAATAAAGCATCGTAGTTGAATATCAGAATTCATCAATCGACCTTAAAGATTGAAGACTGAATAACAACAGAGACATGTACGAGGACTTCATCAACATAGGTATGTAAAGACTGCCCTTAGTATTACGATGAATATTGCAAAAAAAGAATTTTCGAGTTGAAGTTAGTATTTGATAAATATCAAAATACAGTTCAAGCAATGAAAGTTCTAAAAAAACTTATCGCGCTATAGGTTGAGAACAGCTTACTAATCAACATATCATAATTGCATAAGAAGTTCATATGAGACATCAACTTACTAAGCAACTTACCTAGCCTTGTTGATCATTATAAATACATGATTCTCTGCAAACTAGAATCGCAATCCTGACACTTATGTGTCCTAGTTGCGGCTAGAGTCCTCCTACAAAGACCTATGTTTCCTTGTGAAACTGTATTAGGTTACAACTTTTGAAGTCTTCACTAAGGGAATCACGAACCCGGTTAGACTATTTTCTACCTATTAGTTCTTGATATCTGGAATCTTATCTTGATCATCGTAATTCTTTTCTTTTCTTTTCTAAGATTTGTTTCTTCCGCTATAAGACCATTATCGATCAAGGAATAAGACTGATAGAAGTTACAAAGTTCTCTTCGTCCCGGACTTTGTAATTCCACAAGTTTCATATATGTTTTAGACTAATCTTGTGAGGTAGAATCAATTAGACATCTCCATAACCCTTTGAAGAGAGTACAACTATTGGGGTTTTCTTGATATATTGTTTATCCTTGAAGATCCCTTGTAATCATAGAGATACTCGTTACCTTGTTTATATATCTTTCTAAAGGAAGTCAATATGCTATTTGCTAGAGGCAGAATTGTTAAAAGTGTTTATTGTGGATGAAGCAACTCCTAGGGTTGTAAAGGACGTCAGCTAGGGGAATCAAGTGTGTATGGTCTTGCGAGATACAAGAGATGTAAGGAGCACGACTGCAGCTGAATTGCTCGGAAGGTCAATTCGGTCTCAACTACATTCCAGTCCGAAGTTTGATAGTAGTCTAGTATTTGTAGCGACTTAATACAATATGGTGTTCAAATTGGACTAGGTCTTGGGGTTTTTCTATAAGATTATATTTTTCTCGTCAACAAAACTGCTGGTGTCTTGTGTTATTTTGTTTCCGCAATATATTGTTTGTCTCTGTAATATAAATATCACAAGTAGTACGTTAAACAACCCAGATAGTTTTAAGCTCAAACTGTATGGAACCTTCAAGACTTGTTCTTATGATATTCGTATCTTGATATATAGATTACAAGACTTGCTCTTGTTGGAATTCGGTTCATGTATAGCTTAAATACGTACTAGGTTGTTCTTTGATATTGATTTTTTGAGATCTTCCGAAGAACTTGTTTTACAATCAGGTACAAGTGTTTGATCAATATATATTGATTATAACAAGTAATTGTCTATAACAAGTTCACCGATGAAAAAATTTGTGACTAACTTGATACCCTCTACTTTTCAAATTTTGTTCCATATAAAATGAGTATAATTTCGGCCAATCTCAAACTGTTGATATGATTTTGTAGGCTTTAGACACATCTTATCGGCCTAACTTACTTGGCATTAAATGTGGCGACCCCCAATTATTTTCCGGAGACCCGAGGTTTTATTCCGGCCTAATGGTGAAGGAATAGTATGTGAGCGGTGAGTTGAGTTGTGACTAGTGAGAAGTCTGGAAGTCTGGACTCAATAACAATCGTCGTTGACTGTGATTGACTGTGGACTGTAATTGGGGTATCTGCAGTACCTGGGAAGCAGGCAACCTCTCGAATCTCTGTAATAATCCGACATTTGTAAATTTGTAAGGTTTAACTCGATATTCTCAAAGTTTAAACGAAACCCAGAATCCTTGCAGGAAAAATTACAAAAATGATATATAAGAAACTCAACCTTCGGATTGAGTCTCACAGATAAATGAAAGGAAGAACAATGGTTGGAGATGGTGGAAAAAGTCCTTCCAGGTATGAATATGTAACACTCTTTTTTTCCTATATGGTCTTGGATCTGGATTTTAGGGTCTCGAAATTTTGGGTGTAGAATGTCAAAAACAAATATACGATACGCATTAGATTATCAAATTTATATAATCTCAAATTAAGAGATTATATAGTCTTTGATCATTTACTACCCAAATCAAGCATGGATAGTATAATAATTGCAGTTTAAGAAGCATAATTTATAGTTTTGACTGTTTAAGGCGTTAATTCATCTACTTCCTTAGCTAAAGAAGCATAATTTTATAGTTTTGGCTGTTGTTTATGTGATAGGAATGAACTGTTGAAAACGGTGAGGGAGCATTCAAAGTTTTTAGGTCAAACTATAGTTGATGAGAAAGACACTTCGGATGTTGAAGCAGATTCAAGATTTTGGTATGATCTTCTGGATAAGTACTTTAGTTCTGGTATAGAATCAAGGCTACGGCAAGATGATGATCTCATATTCTTTGTGAAGAAATTGGTATTATTTTCACTTTAAATGGCTTCCAGATGTTTTCTATTCTTGTGTTTCGCTTATTCTAGCATTGTGCAAGTTAAACAAGAATTCTGAAAGATTGTCTCTTTGGCAGAGCTTGCGTGGATCTAAATTCAACAATAATGCTGAAGGGACTCCTCCTTTCTTTGTTCGCAGGTGGGCACCTAAGGTAAACTCAACATGTAAACAAATTTCAGTGCTCATCATTTCTCCACATGGTAAGGAAATGAGCATAATTTCACTTACCAGTTTCCTGTCCGTGCCTGTGTTGCGTCCTGTCAAAGCTTGGACTTTTTAGTGTGCAACATATGAGTATTTAACTGAGTAGGTTAGTTCAAAGATGCCATTTTCCCTGTTGCGATCATGAGGGTATTGTCTAGCATATTTGATATTTTGCATAGTCTTTTCAGATTGTTACTTGATTTCTTGAGCAGCAAAAATTCATATTAAAATGGTGCCATGTTCTCTTCCATTTGATATCTAATAAAACTGTAGATATTTGTAAATTTTGCCATCCCCTCTTAACAATTGTGAGGTACAAAAATCTGTTGGATACTGATTACAGACTAGTTATCGTCTATGTTTCCAATGGTTGTGCATCCTATCTAGAAAAAATGATTTATTTGGCTAACTGTTAATCTGTTATTACACAGTTGCTAGTAGGTAACTGTCTTTAATGTCTTGTTATTTAGTTGGACAAAGTAATTGAAAATCCAGATGAGGTGGATTGGAGGCGCTCTTTTTACTTGAACTTAATTGCGCACACTTCATTCACAGTAATAGTTGCAATATGCAGGTAATTCTTCCTTATCTATCAATCTATGCTTTGAATGTCTCTATCTATCATGAACCACATTTTCCTTGTGCATCCAAAATTTCACAGACTGAATTCACTAACCTGCCACATGAACTTTTATCCCTCGTTGATTTTGTATAAAGAAGTTAGTTTTAACATTCGGCTCATTGCTACCACAACTTGTTTCCTTCGATTGGAATAATTCGTCATGAAAATATTTCCTTCTATAGGTTCATTCCACTGTCATGAAATATAATTGTTGTCTTTCAGTGTTCAGGATCTTCAAAATCATCAAAACAGAAGAGACACCCCATTATCTCCTGTGTACAAGGTATGTATTCTGCAAAACATATGTGGAACTTACACATCATTTAGTTTTACTACTAGGTATCTGGATTTCATTTTTTGTTAGTACAGATCCTAGACTATCAAAGAGAAACTGGTTTTGTTGTTTTCTGGAAATAGAAGTCAAGTGGAAGATAACATAGTAATGTATCGGTTTATACTTTAATTATTTATTTATGTATCTGGTCAATCTGCCCTAGAGTAAACTTTATAAAGAAAGCACAATATGTATAGCAGTAAAATGTAGAACTCCATGAACTTGAAAATTTCATGTGGAACAAATTCTTATGATATGAAATGACATGTTGAAAGACTCGTGCTTTGTTTTATATCTTTTTATAGAACATAAATGACTGTGGAGGATCTGTAGAAACATCATCATGGATGAAGAAATATGTATTCAAAATGCGCCTAGAAAAAGGTTTTTGGACCATCAGGCATTTCTATCTACCCTCATGTGTGAACATTGTCTCATTGATGCTCTTAAAGACAAGTTGTTCCTGAAGGAGTATGCTTGGTGGCTTACTTCATTACTGCCATCCTCGCATATGACATCAAGCATCTCTATAATATCTCTCTTTCCCGCCCCAAAGTTCCCTATACTTCGTAGCAAACTAGATATAATTTTCATCTGATATCTTCTATACTGGTGGTCTTCCTTATGGAATTAGGTTGTGGAATCGTGGCCCTTTATGATATCTCTGTTTCTGATCCCAAGGCTTCCCTTGTCTCATAGCAGATCGGATAGAATTTTCAACTGATATGTTCTTAATGAACTCTTTAATCCCCTCACGAAGGTTGTGGACTCATGGCCCTTTATGATATCTCTCTTTCCAATCCCAATGCTTCCCTTATCTTGTAGCTGATCAGATAGAACTTTCATCTGATATCTTCCTAAATGAACTCTTAGTCCTCACGAAATGGTCGTGGCCTCTTAGCCCTTCACGATCTGTGTGTGTATCAATATCTAGGGTCCCGCCTCCGACTTACTATTATTGAAGAATATTTATATAAACCACAAGACTGTATATGAGATGGCAGGGATGCATTTACATGACATTCTTGCAAATACCGACAAAAAACTTTTCTAGAGAGATAGCAAACAGTATTTGCTAGTTCTTATCCTTTAATTGTATTGTAATTCAAGTCTAAAGTTTAAATCTAAGCATAATTTATGGACTTGAAATATCAAACCATAAACTTTTACATTGGACTTCTGGTACATTCTGTGAATACGGATCAATTTTTCCTATATGCTGAATATGAGATGGTGCACATCTTGCAGGTTGTTAAGACTGTCTATGCATCACCTAGTTGTGTCAATTTTCATTTGGACTCAAGAAAGGCAAGTGCTTCTTCTGTCAATGCATCTATTTTCTTCATGTCCTGATTTTATTAAATAAAAAATGACATGATTCAATCACTATCAGGAGGACGAAACAGTTCCGGCCTATCCAGATATTTGTTTTGCTGTCGATGACTTTGATTCCACTTTTGATGCAGTGGTAAGGCCTTACTAAATACAGTATTACAAAATTATAAAATGCACAACTAGGTCGTGCAGGTCAAACTGTTCAGACCTAACATATATAGTAATACTGTAATAGTAATACTATTAATTTGTTCTATATTTCCAGGTCATGCATTATAGAATTTTTTTGTCTCATGGAATCTCTTCTGGCTGTAGGTTTTGACAGAAACAGACCATTGCTACTGCGTACTTCTGAATGCACATGATGGAGCAGCATTTCCAGCTGAACAAGTCGTGCATGATTGTAGCTCTAGTAAGATCTCGAGCCTTAGAGTTGATACTGAATCTGGGAGGAGCAAGAATTCTAAGGTTGGAACTGTTCCTCGTTATTTGCTTTTGTGAATGCACACATTGCATCAAGGAGATGTAAAGATCTCCAGCTTATTTCATTCCTGTAATATAATGTGTTTGTACTCACCTAACATGGCTTGTGCTGAAAATACTTGACGAGCCAGTGTTTGTGAATTTGATGTTCAACTTGTTTGATGGAATAGCATGCTCACCTGCTGTGTTACTCCTTCCCCTTAAACCCACCAGATCACTTTTAGGAACTATGTTCTAGACCTTGTCCTGGTCCATATGAACCAAGTAATGGTTCTTTGTCTGAACTAACTATCAGAATGAATTTTTTCTTGATAATACCACAAGAGGTTTGGTTACAAAGAGGAAAGTTTCTCTGTGGATCTTGAGGTCGCAAGGAAACTGAGAAAATGATACTACAATGTTGTATTTAGCCACCTCTTATTTACAACTTTAGGTATTATAATGATATTGCCTTTGTTTACTTGGACATCTCCTTCATGTCAATGAATGCAAATTTCTAATAGTTTCCTACTTGTTCTTCTAAGAGGTTAACATTTACTGTTTAATTTTAACAGGAAAGACTATGCATCTGAATATTGTGCACTGGCTAGATGTAAGATTTTCACAAAGTTATTTTCATTGCAGGTGACTCTTTTTTCAGGCTTTGTCAGCTATGAAATGGTTAGAGAAGCATATGACGGTAATTTTCCAGCAATTTTTATTTATATACTCTTTTTATTGTTTATTTACTTTTATTATTTGCGATCGCACTGAACCATTATTAGCTTGACTTTGAACACATGTGAGTTCTCCATAAAACTTTGTCATAGTAAATGACGTCTATGGTTTTAATATGTTTTCCAATGTTAAATCGTCTAGATTTTCTGCTTAATTATTTTCATTGAGTTAACGAGCAATATTTGTGCAGCAAATACTTACCTTTATGTATTACTTCCTCTCTTCATCTTTTTTTTTCTTCCAATTTTCAGCTGGGAAGTTTCGGTTTGGAAGCCTTTTTTCGCTCCCCCATTTTCCTTCCAAAACAGACAGACTTTACATGACGGGTCCAGGTGGGCGTGGGGAAGTTGAAGTAGCTGTTTCTGGTGTTGCTGGTAAAAAAACTTAAATCTGCATCTTAACGTAATTTAAGGCGCATGTTGCTCTATAGGCATTATATGTAAGGCAATGTATGGGAGTTTGAACATAAATTTGATAAAATCCTAGGGGCTAAAACATACTAGACACACTTGTTAGGATGTTAACATGTTAAAATCCTTGAGATATCTCCAGATTATTACCCTCGTGCATTACCTTAAGCATTGTAAACCTGGATATGGTGACTGTATTTTTAAGCTTACTGTGCGAATGTTTATGGATTGTAGCTTATTACTACTATACTTGAATGTAGATCAAAGCCACCAGACACCAGACCCTCCTTTGCCACTTCAAACATCAAAGACGGGATTTGGTATAGGTGTGGGTACGATAGTTCGTAAGGCAGCATCAGCTGCATCAGTGGCAGCAAAGCATGCATATGCGACTGCATCTTCCACCGGGAAAGCTAATGGAGTAACATTACCCCTGAAGTGCTGCTTAATGTCTATATCTTTGCCTTGGGAAGACATTGCCCATGATCTTCTGTTCAAGGTATGCTTAAGTTACATGCATAATTTTTGATGAAGATTCCACAATTTCACTTCAGGGAGTCATCCTTCTCAGGATCTCAGCTAAAATAGTGAGTGTGCTAAAGTATAATAGTGACATGCTTTCCGTTATGCTAAACCTAAGGTTCTCACTCAACCCTTTGACAAGCTTCCAAGGTGGTGAAGGAAGAAAAATGATTCTGCTTTTTTTCGTGAACAAACTGAATACTTAGATTTAAGTACCAAATGAAACACCTCCCGAAGTCCTCCCTTCGCTCAATCCTTATCTAGATTGGATACAAAAGTAGATTGTTTCCTCTTTTTTGTCGCTGATCAGTTGTACATTCTTGTCATCTTTTTCGCTTTTTGTGATAATTTGGCAGTTCTTAATTAAATTTTCTGAATCTAAAGCAACCTCAAAGTTTTTGCCTTGTCAGTTGTGCTCTCTTGATACTGTGTCTCACTGTTTCTGAAAAAAGTGATATGAATTTCTGGAAGAAAAAAAAGGGGGAAATTTATGAGGAACCCAAGTTTGATTCCTCTCTCTTCTATAAACCCATCATTAAGATAGTATATATATATGTGTAGCCCAAATCATAAGATCTACGGTTAGAAATAATAGTTTAAGATTAGATTTATATTTCTATGTTTTCAGATGGACACAATTAACCTTGGTTAGTTGGTTATTATTGACAATTTTTTTTTTTTTTTTTAAATTTCGTTAATTTAGCTTGTAGTCAAATAGTGGGCGTCTTTTGTGGGCAGTTTCTTCTTTAGTCTCAGCATCCCCTTCATTAGCATCTCCAACAAAGGGTAAATTTTTGTTTTTTCAGTGACACATAGGATTTTAGACCCCCGTTTGGCATAAATCCATCTCCAATAGTAGGGTCTTACAAACTAGGAGGGACCAATTACTAAATATGAAGGTGTTCAAGAAAGTGTTATCTACACCTCCGGCTCCACCTCCAGGTCATGTTTTTCACTATTTTTTCAAAAAAATTCTCTACTGTTGAAGATGGTTTTGTAGATATGAGGTCTTATATTTACTCTATGTGTAGACCCCATAAATTAAAGAACTAAATAGAAAAGCCATATAGGATTTTTTGCACCTTCTGTTGGATATGCTCAATATCAAAACTAGATGTCTCCTGAAGACTGCCAGTGAAAGCAATTACAGGAGGTTTTTCATCGCCATCCGTTTTTTCTTCACACTATCCTTCTCATTGTCACCACTACATAAGGTTCTGCATCATCATCTATACATATTGTCTTAGTTGAGGAGATAAAAAGCCGAGGAGCTAAAACTGCTACAAGTTTATTGGTCCTAACTTCTTTTGGCCAGTAAAATCAATCGGGGAAGCATCATATTCATCTTGTTCATTCCTTTTCTATTTTCTTTATCTTCAATAGTAAAGGGTTTGGGTCTGTAGGCTTGTTAACGGTATGTATATATAGGTTAGCAAGTACTATCACGTGTGTCTGACTTTTTCATGGTCTTCGATGTATCTGACTTTTTCCTAGTCGTTGAACAATTGATGAATAAACTGTTGTTAGACTTCTTGTTTTTCAAATTGGATACCTCAATTATTAGTTTATGCATGTGTGCATAGTTAAGAAAGATTAAAGTAACGTGTTTGTTAAGTTTGATTTTTTCTTTTCTTTTCCTTTTTACATAAGATTCTATTGTTTCTAGGGTTCATCTTGAAAGTAGCTGATGATACTGTTCTTTTTTTTTTCTTTGCGAATTTGGGTCGCAACAGATTATCACAGGTGAAAATTGCAATATTCACGGATCCAGCTAACGATGGTTACAGGTGAAAATTGGAATTTTCTTATCTGCCCATTTGCAAGTGAAAACTACAATTTTCTCTTCACAAAAAAGTCTTGTGAAACTAGAAAATAGAGGAGACACAACTTGTGAAACTAGAAAATAGAGGAGACACAAAGTATAGGGAGAAAAGAGAGAGAATTCTATTGATACTGTATGTGTATGTATTACAAGGATTTATGTCTCTATTTATAGGGATATAAAAAACCATAATCTTAGATACAAGGGCATCTTAGTAAATAAATATTGGTTTATAACATTCCCGTTGATAACCACTATGGCTAAGTCATTACAAACATATCAGGAAAACTCAAAAGAGAAAAACATGAAATTACATAAGCACGTAAAGACTTGAAACAGTGTTGGACACGCAAATGTTGCCCCATTAAAACCTTGACAAGGAAAACTCAGTGGGACAAAACCTTGACGAAGGAAAAAGAGTACAACGCGATAAGTCCAACAAAAGCACCTTTGATAATGGCGCTCCCCCTGATGAATACTTCAGTCAAATCTTGCCGTGCAAATCTTTGAGTCGAGACTTTCCAATTTTGAAGAACGAATTTCTTGAATGCAGTATTGTCAGATAGTTGATGAAGTCTTCTTTTGTGTTGCACAAGCAGTATTGTCTTCTATTAATACTTTTCCGGAGTCTACATTCTTCATCAACACATTGAGAACTTGTGTCATGGATTGCTAGCTTCCCGAGATGATTCGCAGAAGTTGTTGATGTAGTTTCTTCAACATAGAGCCAAGATGTAGATGAATTACGATAAGTGAAAAAAACTGTATTTGTGGTCATACCTTATGTGGATCAGAATGACATATAAATTCCCGAGGCTTGCTATGTTGATTTGGTCAAACAAAATGACTTAGTTAATGGTGAGAATCCACCGAATAACCTAAATTGATACAACTCCCCCTTGCATGACCACCATGTTGAATTAAATTGCCTCACTAAAACCTTGCCAGTAAAACCCTATGGGAAAAAATTTGGACGTAGAAAAAAGAGCACAAATATCAACATTTTGAAAAAATAAAAAAATGTCAACAAGATGTTGCCTCATTAAAACCTTGTCAGAAAAACCACATGGGACAAAACCTGAAACGAAGGAAAAAGAGTACAACTTTTGACGATTTATGGATGCTAACTCAATATATGAGTATTATAGTAAACAAGCACCAAATATCATAGATCTAGTCTATATCATAGACGAATGCAAGCATAATATTTAAACTGCATATTTAAGAAAATTAATATTTATGCTGCTAAAGTGTAGATTTTTGTGTGTTTAAGGACTCCTCAAGAGACCTATAAAGCTGATATATTAATCAGGATTCTTGGTTTTGTACCAATTTTCTAAAAACACAAGAAGGATTGTTAAACTTGACATATATAGTCGAGTCAAGTGGCTACCTGAATATAATTTGAATCCACTAAGGATTACAAATTCGAATATGTTCTCCGAACACATACAAGTCCTTTAAGGACTACCACGTCAAATATATCATAGAAGGAGAACAATTATTGGATCAATCCTAAGGTCTGAGCAAAAATTAAACCCTCAAATCGTTTATACAACGAACTCATTTCTCTTATAACGCATTATGGCTACACCAACCTATAAGTAATAGGCTTGGCAATTTTAAGGTGTTAAGTCTTGGATCCAAAATTACGTTAATCGAGAAATTATAATAATCTGAAAAGACGAGGGTACCCAAATACACCACAATATTTAAATTATCCACCTATAAGTCCTCTTACCGAAAGTGATTGTCTATGGCCAAAGTCGAGACAATACGACAAATCGGTATTCACACTTTGTGTGATCGTCTATGGATACGAAATCGAGACAATACAACAATCAAAGTGTGATTACTTGATAATAGGTTCGGACTTAACCAAACTCTATAGGATAACTATCAAGTAATACGGAGTTAACGTTTGTGTAATTTAGTTTAAATTATAATAACAACAATTATAATTACGGAAAGGAAAAATAAATGACACAACAAGATTTTGTTAACAAGGAAACCACAAATGCAGAAAAACCTCGAGACCAAGTCCAGAATTGAATACTCTCATAATTAAGCCGCTATACAAAATCTAAACCAAACTTCGTATAGTTGAGACCAAGCAACTAAACCTAGTTCACTTAGTTTCTTAAGTATCCCTTCGCGTCCGACATTCAATAAGTGCACGCACTGGAACAATTCCTTTGGATCGTATTCCAAACACTAAAGGCACAATAAATCTGTTTGGTAACAACTCTATTGATTCTTTCCAGATAAAGATATCTCAAGTTATATGCAAAGGCTCTTCCGTTTAAACTAATAAACTCCTTTGCCTGGTTAGATCAATCCAATCCCTATTACCTAAGTAATAAGATTCGGATTTGTAGCAATCAAAATAGAACTCAAGAGAACTATTAGGTGTTACCGATCTCACGCAACTAATCAATCGAATAAATCTGATTCTAGTTGGATCCCAGCCGATCAAGGTTTGTGCTACACAAAGATATGAGAAACTAATAATAAATCTTCTTCGTCTTCAAATCTTCTTTAATCTTCAATTAAACCTGCACAACACCACTTGAATCTCTTGTGATCAATCACACACTGAACGGAGTCTGTTAACAATTGATTATCACAAGATGTCTTTAGATCTACAAACAGTTATAAAGATCACGTCGACACTTCGATCTAGTTTGAGTGAATCTTATATCAGAAGAAAAGATTCCCAAGAATAAACAAACTAGGTGCAATCAAATTTCAACAACTGTTGGTCAATCAAATCAATCGAAAACTAATAAACTGCAATTATCTAGTTTCACACCAACGGTACTCGTAGAGCTTCTTGATCCCACAGAAGTCTTTAAACGAGCGATCGTAAGAGATTTCGCCTAATTAGGGTACTTTCCTCTTCGGATAGACGCTCCACCAGAAACAACAAAAAGATGAAGTTTGCCTGGCTCTTAGGATAGTTTGCTAGAAATGCAAACTTAGGTATTTATAGACCAAGGATGTTTGGACACCAAGGAATTTCCAAAACTGAAAATATTCTCAAGATATGCAATAAATTCCCAAATCGGTTTTCATAATTCCTGGAAATGCTATGTCCAATATTTTCCAAAATCTCTCAATAGAAAATCTCCAATTAGTAAATGCACATTACGAATTTTTATTCTCTAGAGATATGCATTTAATTGCTGGTAATTAAAGCATATAAAACTAACAACCTTAATTAAAAGATTCTTAATTTATTTCGGACTGGGATCTCCTTGAGTAATTAAGGAATAACTTTGAACAATAAAAGATAAGAGTTACTATTCGTGTTCAAAGTATGTTGACATCTTTACTTTGTAAATCATCTTTCATTTTTACAATCTTTTAATCGATTATACCACACTTCCAAACAAGTTTAGAATTGGTTAATCTGTATTCCAAGATACCTATGTGATTGATCAAATGTCAAATCACAATCATGGGTTCAATCGGTCCTTCCAATCACTAGGATCAGTTATACCTTAATATGGATTACTTTTGATCGGACACACAAGTTACCAGGACCGGTTACATCAGTTACCAGGATCGGTTACGTCAATTACCAGGACCGGTTACCATATACTCATGGTATTGCTTGTGATCGGTTACACAAGTCACTAGGATCGGTTACACCAATTACCAGGATTGGTTACACCAATTACTAGGACCGGTTACACCAATTACAAGGATCGATTACACAACTCTTTTGTGATCGGTCACACCAATTACAAAAATCGATCATACCATCGCAGATGATTACTTAGGATCGGTTACACTAATTAATCAAAACCAATCATACCAAATCATAAGTCAGGCATTGTGATTAGTTATACTAAGATGCATAACAAGTTATGATCGGTTCTACTAACTCACACATATTGGTAATCCAAAGATATGCAATGAATAACAATACCAATAAGCCTAGCGATTTCCCTTTCGATTCATAAAACATGTTCATGAATGTACTTCCTTTAAACAAATGTAAACATTGTTTCTTAGGATGAAATCTTCACCTTTACCCATACACATAATCACAATAGCATTCATAAGATTATGTCGATGTCATATCTACGAAGTTCAAAAGATAAGCGTTATACTTCGTAGTCTAATTCCTTAATACCATGATCATATGATCATGTCTCACTACTAGAGTAAAATATTCATTCATAGCTTCGCAGTTATGTTCAATATTACACGACTTAAAAGATGCGTTAGGAATGAAACAGTTCAAGTCAATATTACTAACCTCAAGAGGAAGGATGATGTCGGCGTTGTATCTCGTTACTTCTTTACGTTCTTCAGGTCTTCGAGTAATACCTGTATGTCTCATATTCCTAGACTTTCTAGTCTAACCTATACGAAGTTGTATCTAGTACATAATCAAGCGACTCTTAGATGAGTTTTTATTCACTAAAATATGACAACCAAACTTGAAATACCAACGCCTTGTGGGTTCAACTAAACTATGCTCTAACAATCTCCCCCTTTGTCAATTTTAGTGACAAAACTCTTAATACATATGGATAAACAAATTACAAGAATTCATTATACATACGCTTGATTCCAAGTTTCAACAACACAATAACCTGCATATATTCAATTAATAAATGCCGATGTTGACATCTGAATAACAAAGCTTATATTAGGGAAAATTGCTTCGGGCAATTGTTTCCTTGCTCGGTTGACTAAGAAACTTAGTTCCCTTGTTAAACCGATTGTGAACATACAATCGCTTATTTCGATAAGACCAAAATAAAGATCAGAATTAACTTTATTTCTCTCATCAGGTTCTAATTATTCAAACAATAACTTAGACCTTTCTCTTTAGACAAGACAAGTACTGGGTTAGCTAACTAGTATTTCTTGTCAAGGCATTCGATTAGACTTGAATAACTGAATCCTTATATTTGATAAGCCTAACTAAGATCAGAATTAACTTAGTTTCTCTTATCCGAAATCGAATTGGACTAAACAAATGATCCCGTATTTTGTTAAGCCATAACAATACATACAACCCAAAATAAATTGACTTGCACAATTATTTTCTTAACCGGAAGCAATTGAAATAAACATAGACATTATTATAGCACCGCAATTGCACCGAAATTTTGTTAAGCAAAAACACTTGATATCAAACAATAAAGAAGATACCAAACAATAAGCCAAATAAATTGACACGGTTTTGCTTAACCGGAAACAATTGAATCATACACACACACACATCCATACACACATAATGGAATATATATCAATTGTACCGAAATTTTGTTAAGCAAAAGCAAAATATATGCAATATAAGCAGGCTTTTCTTAAACAGGAAAAAGATTAACTAACAAATTCCACATCCTCAGATTCCACATCCTCTTCTCCCCAGAGAGATATATCATTAAGAGCAAGTTCAAGTTAGAACTCTCCCCCAGTATGTTGTCATCCTATCGCAAGAACAAAAGAACAACAACAAAGAGCAACCTTTACTAGAGAAAGGTTGAAACGGTTTTAACTAATGCGTGCCAATAGCAAAAGTTGAAAACCCGAAACACATATATTTATGCTACACAAAACTCATGTAAACACAAATTGATTCAACACATTGTGACTTTCTACATATGAGTTTCAATCGAAACAACTTATGATCCTTTGATAAAGCCTACCAACATGGGCTAGAACTTAATCCCGCAAAATAAAAAAGTCACACAAACCATAAGGGTTCACATCATATGAGATCGAATATTAAGCTTATGAAAACCGAAATCAGACATCTCATAAACCGAAAACACATAGCAATAATATAGACATTCAAGCACAGGCTATGTAATCGGAAACTATCACAAGAAAAATCATAAAATAATAATTTTATTCATAAATAATTGATAGTTTTATTCAAAAATAGACCTAATACAATAATCGAAATAAATCAAAAACTGATGTCTATTTTCTTGAAAATAAGAGTTTATTCTTATTTTATGAGAAACTTACTCCTTCTTATCGGTGCTAGAGGAAGGCAGATTATTACTTTCAGTCTTCAGCTTGTGAATTTCTTCAAGTAGGTAACCTTGTTGCTTGACCAGAATTTCTTGCAGTTGAGATGTTTTCGTGAAGGATTCTGCAAGAACATGTAATTCTGTCTTTGATTGAACACAAAAGTGTGTCAATGCCTCAATAATCCTTTTTCAGCATATTCTCTCTTTCCTTCTTGCTAAGCCAATCTTTCTTTTTGATTTTCCTGTTAGGTTTTTCAACATCAAGAGGGGGTGCAGGCTTATTCTTAAAGAGATCTTTCAGATCAAGCACCTTTTCAATAGAAGACATCGGATCTTGACTAATAGTTCGAACAAGGAATGACCAAAGAAGGAGGAGGATCTTTTTATATTTTTCATACTTCTGAAAATATAATTATCCTATAAATACAAATATCTTAAATATATTTTTAATTACTAGATTTTGTTCCCATAATCTACACAAGAGTGCCTTGATTTTTTCTTCCTCACACACAAATTCGGCACACAAGGTGAGGATGTAATTCTAATACCGATTAGGTGGTATTAGTATGAGATTTTCTCTTATTATGGGATTTGGAACAACCAGTGTGTCCTTGATCTAGTATTGTATGAAAAAATATTTTCTTGTTACCTCAAATTAACGAAGTTTCTTGAGATTGGTTAGAGTTGCATACGCACCTTTTAACAATCCTGTTTTTTGAGACAATTTTACACTTTGTCTTATTTTTCCCTTTACCATTAGATGATTTTTCAACATCGGAAGACATGTCCATTTTTAAAATGGTTAAATCACTAATGGAGGAAGAGGGAATCAAATTAACAATTAGTGCAATATTAGTTTTTCCATCTTCTTCAGAATCATATGAATCAGAGGTCTCGTCTAGAGTTACAGCTAATGCCTTGCTCCCAGTGTATTTCCTAAGATTAGGACATTCTTTAGCCATATGACCAAAACCTTTACACTTAAAGAACTGAGCCTGATATTCATAATCTTCTTCCTGATCCTTCTTGTTCTTTACATGAACTAAATCATGGGGTCGAGAAGATCGATGAGCATCTTTTATGAATAACTTATTTCTCTTCTTTAAGAGATCTCGAAACTGTCTAGTGATTAATGATAATGATTGTTCAATTTCATCATCAGAATTTTCTGCAATCATTTCATCAGAATCATCTATCAATCTATCTTTCTTCATTTGAGCTTTTGGAAGTTTTGCAGCTTTAAAAGCAATTCCTTTAGCTTGAATAGAATGTGATTTATGATCAAAGATCTTTAACTTTACAACGAGTGTGATTCGTGAGAGTGTTGAAAGATCATTTGCTTCTATGATTGCATGCTTCTTAGATTCGTATCTAGATGGCAACGATCTGAGAATTTTGCACACTATATCTTTTTCAGAAATAGTCTTTCAAAGAGAGAAAGAAGCATTAACTATCTCAGAGAGTTTAATATGAAACTCTTTAAAAGTGTCGTTGTCATCCATTCGAAGGTTTTCCCAATCAGAAGTAAGAGTTTGAAGTCTAACTTCTTTTTCTGATGTGTTACCTTCAAATATGATCTGAAGATTATCCCAAGCTTCCTTTGAAGTTTCGCATGTTGATACATGATGTTGTAGATCATGACTTACAGCATGTATAATAGCATTCAAACCATCTGAATTCTGATTTGCAAAAGCCTTTTCTTCGCTTGTATAATCCACTAAGCATTTAAACTCAGTTTCCGAATTTTCTACTTTCGGGCGATTATATCCATCGACGACTAATAGCCACGTATTAAAGTCTCGTGATTGAAGAAAATATCTCATAGCAGATTTCCACCATAGATAGTTTGTTCCGTCAAATCTTGGCGGTACGTTAACTGAAATCGATTCATATGGACTCGAGTTCATTTCTTATAGGTTGGATCGCATCGAACACAGATTTTTAGATCTTTTCTTGTTTGACTGCTCCGATACCAATTGAAAGACGAGGGTACCCAAATATACCACAATCTTTAAATTATCCACCTATAAGTCCTCTTACCGAAAGTGATTGTCTATGGACAAAGTCGAGACAATACGACAAATCGGTATTCACACTTTGTGTGATCGTCTATGGATACGAGATCGAGACGATACAACAATCAAAGTGTGATTACTTGATAATAGGTTCGGACTTAACCAAACTCTATAGGATCACTATCAAGTAATACATAGTTAACGTTTGTGTAATTTACTTTAAATTATAATAACAACAATTATAATTACGGAAAACAAAAGTAAATGACACAACAAGATTTTGTTAACGAGGAAACCGCAAATGCAAAAAAACCCCGGGACAAGTCTAGAATTGAATACTCTCAGAATTAAGCCGCTATACAAAATCTAAACCAAACTTCGTATAGTTGAGACCAAGCAACTAAATCTAGTTCACTTAGTTCCTTCAGTATCCCTGCGCTTCCGACATTCAATAAGTGCACGCACTGAAACAATTTCTTTGGATCGTATTGCAAACAGTAAAGGAACAATAAATCTGCTTGGTAACAACTCTATTGATTCTTTCCAGATAAAGATATCTCAAGTCATATGTAAAGGCTCTTCCGGTTAAACTAATAAACTCCTTTGCCTGGTTAGATCAATCCAATCTCTATTACCTAAGTAATAAGATTCGGATTTGTAACAATCAAAATAGAACTCAAGAGAACTATTAGGTGTTACCGATCTAACGTAACTAATCAATCGAATAAATCTGATTCTAGTTGGATCCCGGCCGATCAAGGTTTGTGCTACACAAAGATATGAGAAACCAATAAGAAATCTTATTCGTCTTCAAATCTTCTTTAATCCTTAATTAAACCTGCACAACACCACTTGAATCTCTTGTGATCAATCACGCACAGAACATAGTCTGTTAACAATGGATTATCACAAGATGTCTTTAGATATACAAACAGTTCTAAAGATCCCGTCGACACTTCGATCTAGTTTGAGTGAATCTTATATCAGAAGAGAAGATTCTCAAGAATAAACAAACTAGGTGCAATCAAAGTTCAGCAACCGTTAGTCAATCAAATAAATCGAAAACTAATAAACTGCAATTATCTAGTTTCCCACCAACGGTACTCTTAGAGCTTCTTGATCCCACAGAAGTCTTTAAACGAGCGGTCGTAAGAGATTTCGCCTAATTAGGCAACTTTCCTCTCCGGATAGACGGCTCCACCAGAAACAACAAAAAATGAAGTTTGCCTAGCTCTTAGGATACTTTGCTAGAAATGCAAACTTAGGTATTTATAGACCAAGGATGTTTGGACACCAAGATATTTCAAAAACCGAAAATATTCTCAAGATATGCAATAAATGTCCAAATCGGTTTTCATAATTCCTGGAAATGCTTTGTCCAATATTTTCCGAAATCTCTCAATAGAAAATCTCCAATTAGTAAATGCACATTACTAATTTTTATTCTCTAGAGATATGCATTTAATTGCAGGTAATTAAAGCATATAAAACTAACAACCTTAATTAAAAGATTCTTAATTTATTTCGGACTGGGATATCCTTGAGTAATTAAGGAATAACTTTTAACAATAAAAGATAAGAGTTACTGTTTGTGTTCAAAGTATGTTAACGTCTTTTCTTTGTAAATCATCTTTTATATTTACAATCTTGGAATCGATTATACCACACTTCCAAACAAGTTTAGAATTGGTTCATTTGTATTCCAAGACAACTATGTGAGTGATCAAGTATCAAATCACAATCATGGGTTTGATCGGTTCTACCAATCACTAGGATCAGTTATACCTTAATATGGATTACTTGTTATCGGACACACAAATCACCAGGACCGGTTACATCAGTTACCAGGATCGGTTACGTCAATTACAAGGATCGGTTACCATACACTCATGGTATTGCTTTTGATCAGTTACACAAGTCACTAGGATCGGTTACACCAATTACCAGGATCGGTTACACCAATTACTAGGACCGGTTACACCAATTACAAGTATCGATTACAAAACTGTTTTGTGATCGGTCACACCAATTACTAGGATCGGTCACACAAATTACAAAAATCGATCATACCATCTCAGGTGATTACTTAGGATCGGTTACACTAATTAATCAAAATAAATCATACCAAATCATAAGTCAGGCATTGTAATTAGTTATACCAAGATGCATAAAAAGTTATGATCGGTTCTTTTAACTCACACATATTGGTAATCCAAAGATATGCAATGATTAACAATACCAATAAGCCTAGCGATTTCCCTTTCGATTTATAAAACAAATTCATGAATGTACTTCCTTTAAACAAATGTAAATATTGTTTCCTAGGATGAAATCTTCAACTTTACCCATACACATAATCACAATAGCATTCATAAGATTACGTCGATGTCATATCTATGAAGTTAACAAGATAAGCGTTATACTTCGTAGTCTAATTCCTTAATACTATGATCATATGATCATGTCTCACTACTAGAGTAAAATATTCATTCACAGCTTCGCAGTTATGTTCAATATTACATGACTTAAAAGATGTGTTAGGAATGAAACAGTTAAAGTCAATATTACTAACCTCAAGATGAAGGATGATGTCGTCGTTGTATATCGTTACTTCTTCACGTTCTTCAGGTCTTCGAGTAATACTTGTATGTCTCATATTCCTAGACTTTCTAGTCTAACCTATACGAAGTTGTCTCTAGTACATAATCAAGCGACTCTTAGATGAGTTTTAATTCACTAAAATATGACAACCAAACTTGACATACCAACACTTGGTGGGTTCAACCGAGCTATGCTCTAACATAATCCAATCTAATTTTGATTGTATGCCAACTAATCACATATGTCGATATTCCTCTACATAGGTCGGGGTTCACAACCACCATCATTTATTATTTCAAAAGCTAATATAAATGAATATTCGGCAATTTATAGCTTACTACGATCCCACATAATTATCAAATGTATGCATACTTTGAAAATCCAAAATTTACTAGTATCAGTGCCCACAGGCGTTATAATTTCCTATTATTCAAATGAGGAGATATGAATTTTGAGAATGTGAATCGTATTATCATAGACTCTGTTAGAGCATATTTGTAGCCTATATAAAAATGCTACATGCTTGCTAGATGTGATTGGATATCCCTTTTCAAACTGCATAAGCATATTGGAAAGCTAAATGAGATTTTTTTCACGCCTATGTAATGGAAGCTGAAAAAGTGGGGGTCTAACAACCACACCCAATATTTCACTTAGCAATCTGTATGGACAAACTCCAATATAATTCCAAGAGAATCAACTAGACAGTCAGACTCAATCAATAGAAATATATCCAAGAGTTGTATCTCTATTTCTCAATATAATCAGCAAATCAAATAGATAGAAATCCGCGAGCCTGATTATTATGAGAAACAACTTGAACAGTACCAAAGACCAATGTTCAAGTGTCAATCAATTTATATCAACAACCAAAGGTTAGATTATCTAATTGATTGAACTACGCACAACCTGTGATATTTCAATTATATAAACAAATATAATGCGGAAAAGAAATAACACAGACACCAGAAATTTTGTTAACGAGGAAACCACAAATGCAGAAAAACCTTGGGACCTAGTCCATATTTGAACACCACACTGTATTAAGCCGCTACAGACACTAGCCTACTCCAAGTTAACTTCGGACTGGAATGTAGTTTAGCCCTAACCAATCTCACACTGATCAAGGTACATTCGCTTTCCTTACGCCTCTGAATCCCAACAGGACTCTACGCACTTGATTCTCTTAGCTGATCTCACCCACAACTAAGAGTTGCTACGACCCAAAGTCGAAGACTTGATAAACCAATCTGTC
Organism: Papaver atlanticum; assembly: GCA_023531105.1. Classification (NCBI taxonomy): domain Eukaryota; kingdom Viridiplantae; phylum Streptophyta; class Magnoliopsida; order Ranunculales; family Papaveraceae; genus Papaver; species Papaver atlanticum. The sequence goes on from JAJJMB010007130.1 coordinate 4,934,553, forward strand.
TCACACAGAAAAGTCTATTGAATAGATAAATCTGTCTCCCACAGATAAACCTATGAGTTTTTGTTTCGTCTTTTGATAAATCAAGGTGAACAGGAACCAATTGATATACCAGACTTATATTCCCGAAGAACAGCCTAGAAATATCAATCACCTCACAATAATCTTAATCGTATGGTAGCGAAACAAGATATTATGGAATCACAAACGATGAGACGAAGATGTTTGTGACTACTTTTTATCTTGCCTATCGGAGAATAAATCTCGAGAAAATATTAGAGAAGATAATACTCAATACGATAGAAAACAGCAAGATCAGAACACGCAATTACAGAGAAAATAGTTGGGTCTGGCTTCATAATCCCAATGAAGTCTTCAAGTCGTTAACCTACAGGGTTTCGTGAAAAACCTAAGGTTAAAGGAGAATCGACCCTAGTCGCAATTAGTATCACACAGGAGGTGTGGGGATATGGTTTCCCATTTACTAGAGTTCTCCTTTATATATCCTTCAAATCAGGGTTTGCAATCTAAGTTACCTTGGTAACAAAGCATTCAATATTCACCGTTAGATGAAAACCTGATTAGACTCAAGTTAATTTCTTTCAACCGTTAGATCGAACTTAGCTTGTTACACACAAATGAAAAGTGACTTCATTTAGATATGGGTAACCGTACCTAAACGTGTACACCTTGTTGGCTCAACATTAGTTAACCGAAGTTAGCCATATGAACACTTTCATATCAACCATATTCATCTTAACCATAACTAGTTCAAATGACTCAAATGAAACTAGTTCTAGAGTTGTTCAATTGTTTATATTCTCATAGAAGTATACAAGACACAATTGAAGCAAAATCAATTTTGATTCACTCGAATCAATTCATGAACATTATAGCCACGATTTGCAAAAGATTGCATTCCTTATTATATAAATGTATTAGTTCATGAATAAACCGATTTTAGAACATAACCCACTCAAGTATGCAAACGGGTACGCATACCTAAGTAGCCGGACTTGGACCGTGTTCGCCAGTATGCAACACATACTGTCGTACACACCCAAACTTCAGTTGAAACCAGTACGCCTACAGGTACTCATACCTTATTACCTGGACTTCAACTGACTTCGCCAGTACGCGTACAGGTACGCATACTCTAGCTCCCAGACTTTACCTGACCAACCAGTACGCATACGGGTATGCATACTAAGTTCCGGTCTTAGATCAACACATATGCAAGTACGCATACTGTGCTTATAATCCAATCATGGTTAAGTGTTCTAAACTCCCATTTCAATCATTGAAACATTATCGGAAGACGACAATAGCTGTCTTACACAAACTATTAGCTTTAAAGCAATTTTTAAGTGATCGAATGATCAATACGAAACATTCTGAGTCTACATCAAATGAATGTCTCACACAAATCATGTAAGATGTTACAAGGAGATTTTCACATGATCATCTTTTGACTTTCGTCAAGAATATAAGATGAACTTGGTTAAAGCGAAAGCTTACCAACACATATTTCGATAAAATGTAAGAAAGTTAAACTCAGCTCGATATATCAAATGTGCATAATCGAAGTCTATATGGCTATACAACTTTTTTCTCAAATAGGAGATAGAGTAGATAGACTTTTGAGTGATAGATGAGTTCAAGTTTCCACATACCTTTTGTTGATGAAGTTCCACAAGCTCCTCTTAGCAGTTCTTCGTCTTCAATCGATGAACGCCGTGAAATCTAATGCTCAACTACACTTTCTATCTTAATCCGAGACTTAGCCATAAGTAGACTAGAAATCAAGACTTATAGTTTTGCCAACTAAACTTGACAACAAGCTTGAGATAACAATGCTTGCGAGTTCGACCGAGCAGTGCTCTAACAATCTCCCCTTTTGTCAATTTTAGTGACAAAACTATCAATACATATGGATTACTAAATAAATAAACTTTGTAGCTTCTCATCCAAATGCTTGATTTTCTTGTCTCTTCAACATTACTCGAAATCTTCTTCACTTCCAAGTACTCCAGTGATTATGAACGTGTTCAACTCAGCATCATAGTTGTTGAAGATCCGTAGCTATAACAATGAGAAAACAGTAGATCTCGATCATTGTTATACAGTGTCATAGTATCATTACACAGCATCAAAGTCCAATTGTATCACAACTTTGATAACAATACTATGGTGATATGTATCACTCCCCCTTAGTCAATACTTCATCTCATATGAAAACCACTCCCCCTTACATAATGATCCGTAAACCATATGTATTTGTAGTGTGAACTACACATTAATTCTCTCCCTTTTTGTCAATATAAATTGGCAAAGGTACGAAAACTAGTGGTATCATAATGAAATTCTCATAGAGATACTTCATGACTAAAAGAAAACATATCAACTTTGTTTAGATTCAATCATATAGTCGAAAATAAATGCATTCATCAAGGTGTTTATAAAGATACAAGAAAACTCCAACAATATTCCATAATCGCACTCCCCACAAAGATTTGACAATTAAGCACAAGTTCAATTAAGAACTCTCCCCCATATAATGTCATTCCCGAAAGAACAACAAGAGTGACCTTACTTTCACAAGAAAAGAAGGATTTCTTTGGACATTAACAAATTACCTGAAACATGAATTTGTATCCATAAAACTCAATTAAATTAACCACAAGAGAACCCATGATCAATTTAATCAGAAATGCTCAACATAAGAGAACTTACGGAGCCACACAGTACTTTCACATAGAAGTGGATCAGGGAAAGACCAATACTGCGAAATATTCAAAGATTCATTCTATTTTTCATCAATATTTGCATAAAGACATATAATAAACTTAATCTTTGCAATCAAAAGTTCATCCTATCTTCATCAATATTTGCATGATGACATGATAGGCTTAACTTTTGACATATATGGACAATCATAGTTCACGGACGCAAACACACATATCCCATAAAAAAATTGCAATATATAAAACCAATAAAGATTAATACTACAAAATCATCTTCCAAATAAACTTTAGAATTTAAATAAATAAATCTAAAAACATTGCAAGATGAAAATCGTTGGCAATAGCTATGTGTATTCACAATAATGATTATTCCAAACCCTTGTTATCCTTCTTAAAACACAAGAATAAATTTTCATAAGAAGTTCCCTAGACATTAAGGCCTCTAAAAAATTCTTTATCGTCCCCGAACTCCTTGTCGTCAACAGCCATAAGAACATAAGGTTCATGAAGAATGGAGTCAATTCCAACAAACCTTCTAGACCGATGCCGAACCAGGGCCTTATGAATTTCAAGAGTCCTCGAGACAATAGCCTTTATTTGCTGAATATCCTTTCTTGTTTCCTTCAACTCATCAAGAACCCCAGAAAACTTCTGTAGATTAGAAGGATTAGCTCTTGGTTTCCTCACATTCCTCCTTTTTCTTCTCAAAGTTGAAGGTATAGGAGATTTTTATTTTTCCTTCATGATTTATAGCTTAACAATCATATTAACATCTTTTCCATCAGAAGACATAATGCTTGGATTCTCCATACTATCACAAATCAGACTCAACACCTAATCTTGTGATAAAAAAGAGTTTTCAGAGAAGGAAAAAATGAATGTAGGGTTACGGAACCTTTATACTCAAAAGGGATTCACGTACGCACAACTCACAACCTTAAAAAAGGTAGAATTATCGATTTTAACCCTCTTTTATTGATCAAACAGAGAAATCCCTTTCAATATCAATTAGATATGAAAAGATGGAAGAATTCCAAACCGGCGAAAACGATCTTTTCTTAAAGCCTGGAGTGTGCAAACCCTTGTCTCTTTTTTGAATCAGGCACATGAGACAAGATACACATCCAACACAATTAAGTTGTGTTGGTGTGAACTATAATCTGTCCACCATAACCTTCTTGAACGGAATTCTTAAAACCCTGTTTAACAGACTGTTTAGACCGTACTCTTTTCTCTAGAGGTATACTCTTATCTTTGGAAATTAACTTCTTCGGAGAAGAGACAATTTTACATACCTCAGACGACTTCTGAACAAGTTTGATATTGTTTGCTAACCGATTTGCTCTTCGTTGAAGTTTATTGACATATCTTATCTTATGTTTGTACTTGAAACAGTTGAAGAGTATATGACCCTTTAGAGTACAATAAGAGCACGTCAATAGAGAGGATGATTCAGACGCCATAGCTGTGCAAGCTGCTAGACAAATAGTAGAACCTGTAAAATTAGAAATAAAATTTCCAGAAGACAAAGAGAAATCCATTTCATCCTCCAGAGTGGTTGAAGTTTCTCCCGGAAGAATATCGAGGTTGATGTACGTATTGCTGCAATTATCAAAATCAATATTTTCACAGAGGAGTGCAACACTTGATTTTTCGTCTTCATCAGAATCATATTGATCAGACATTTCATCAAGAGTTGTAGCAAGACCTTTGTTTCCAGTGTATTTTCTACGATTCGGACACTCATTTGCGAAATGACAAAAACCTTTACACTTGAAGCACTGTGGCATATCCTCGTCATCAGTATCGTCAGTATCCCTGTTTTTAGGAGGAACACGATTATGAGGTTTAACTGATGACTTAGGTTTATCTCTGGCGAACAGTTTACTTCTCTTCAAAAGAAGATCTCTAAACTGTCTTGTGATCAAAGAGACTAACTTGTCAAGATCTTCATCTGATGAATCAGTCTCATAAGGATCATCTTCTTATCCGACTGATTCTGAAACTGACCTTGTCCCGAAGGATTCTTAGCATAACTAAAACCTGGGGGAGTATTAGAATTACTAAACTGACCTTGATTCTGACTAACCTTGATTCTGACCCTTAGACCATGAAAGGTTCGGATGGTTTCTCCACCCCGGATTATAGGTTTCTGAATATGGGTCAAATTTCTGACGATTATCGAATCTAGTGTTATTATAAAGAGCATTGGCTTGCTCTTCATTATTCTGGCCTTCCCAAAAAGGCTCCAATCTACCACTAGTGTGACCCATTTCTAAAACTTCTAACCTTTTAGCTATCGCTGCAATCTTGGCATCTGATTCAGAGCCTCCTTCTACCCTATTAACATTTCCTCTGCTTAGAAGAATTGTTTTCCGGGGTTCCCTACTATTTTACCATTGTTGGGTCTTTTCGGCAATTTCATTCAAAAATGTCATTGCCGCATCAACAGTTTGGTTCTCAAACCCACCTGGACACAGAGCTTCAACCGTGGATATTGTGGAATAATCTAAACCCTCATAAAGGATCTAAACTAGCCTAACCTTTTCTAAACCATGGTGAGGACATTGTGTTAATAAATCATTGAACCTTTCCAAATACCTATACAAAGATTCTCCCTCTTGTTGTGAAAATGTGCAGATTTGCGTCCTAATAGACGATGTTTTATGCATAGGGAAAAACTTATTGAAAAAGGCAGATTAAGTTGTTCATATGTTTCGATTGACTCAGAAGTCAAACTATACAACCACGATTTGGCTTTATCTTTCAGGGAAAAAGGAAATAACCTAAGTTTCAAAGCATCATCATCTAAGCCTCTAATTCTTAGGGTACTGCAAATTTCTTCAAAATCCCTAACATGGAAATAAGGGTTTTCATTTTCTTTCCCTAAAAAGATTGGGAGCATCTGTATGGTCCCAGGTCTAAGCTCATAATTGGCTTCTGTGTCAGCTAACTTAATACACGAGGGACGAGTGGTCCTAGTCGGATTCAACAAAGCTTTCAAACTAGCCATTTCTGGTGCTATCGGAGTATTGGGGATTCTCTCCTCAGTAAAAGGAGTACGTTCAAAACAGGACTCTCCGAAAATCGGACCTTCTAGGTCAAGGTAATCGAGACGCTTTGAACTGCTAGGTTTTTCTTTAACAAATCTACCTAGGGCGTCTCTCTTACGTTCAGGCATACACACGAATTTCCTAAATTGGAAGGGTAAGCAATCGCAAAACAAGGACGACTCAACCAAATCAACCCTATTGATTTCTAGCAAACAAAAAGCATGATGGCTTCACTTAGACTGTTTCTAGACCAGCTTCTACTCTTCCAAGAGGCAACTGGGTATAATTTTAGCAAACCTCGTAGGACTATCCGAATAAAGTAAGTCGAAGAGAAGTAGGAGAAGCTCAGAGGAGCTTTGATACCCCCACCTCTTTGGCAACGCTTCCCTGGGTTACAAGGCGGCTCTAATCGACTTACAGTAATCTTCCTGAACTTTGAGTTAGGCTAACAAGATACCCAATACGATCCTTTTGAACGACTTTCCTACAAACTCGTTACCCTATCGGTCTCGTTCTAGTCAATATTTTAAGCTTAGGTTTGCGTTCGGTATCGTTTTCCTAAGGCGGGCAAGAAGAGAACGGTGATGAAATCCGAACCCTTATCTTGTATGGCCAGGCTTTGCCCTTTACTAGGAAAATAAATGTCCGTATTCAATTCCTCAACATATATGCACCTTAAGGAAGACAGTAAACCCGCTGACATGGGATTCGCGGGTGTTTAAAAGTGTACCTCCGGTACCAGACGGGCGAAGAACCGTTGAAGTCGACTCGGGCCACTGACTCCTGTGTCAGTGTACGAACCCGAGGGGCCGAGACGATATCGTAATTGTCCTCCTTCTCTGCAAACAGTTTTATATTTAAGGATACCCTTCCGTAGGGTATATAAAAATTAAAATTAAAATAATGTCCAATATCCCAAAAATAAAAATAAAAATTACAAAAGTAAAAATAAAACCCTAATTACAATTTCTAAAAAATAAAAAAAATAAAAAAAATCTAAAATAAAAATAAAAAATAAAAAAAATAACTAAAAAAAAATATTCTTCTCCACACCTTTGGATTCCTCTTTTCCTTCCTTTTTGGGCGATGCTTTCCTCTTTTAGTACTTTTTCCTTTCCTTTTAGCCCCGCTCCAAATCTGAAAAGAATCAAAAAAAATATCAAACCAGTAAAAAAGAACAAAAATAAAAAAAATAAAAATAAATCTAAAACCCTAAAAACAAGTCCGCGTCGGCGGCGCCAAAAACTTGATGTGTTTTGTAGTTGTAGTGGTAAAAAGATTCGTTGCTCGAACTTGTGAAGGATAACTTTAGACTTAAATTCAAAACTAAATAGAAAAATCACTAAAAATTATAGCAAACACTGACAAAGTTGATATCAATATTAAAAGAACACTGAGGCTAAGATTCCACTATTTTTCCAAGTTCAAAGTGATTTTATCTAGTATTTATATTTATTCAATTTTTGCGTTTAATTTGATTCTAAGCTATTGCAACATATAGATTTTCAAAATAACAAGTGTAAATCCAAAGTATAAAGCATCAAGAACCTATGGCTAAGCATGCTCTATCAAAAGAAATAACAATTGCTTAACAAAAATCATTCAAACAATTATAAATCAAGGCAAATAATCATAAAAATAATTGAAATAAAATAAATAAAATAGAATATACCACTTTTTGTTGGAAAAATGGCTTCCTCTATCGCCTCAGCAATGGGGTTTAGCTCCTCATATTAATCATAATCTCAAAATACATGTTTATGGCTCAAAAGTTGATTAAAAGGGAGAAAAGTGTTAAAACAGCGGATTCTGCAGTTGCTGAAGGTCTAAATCAGAAGTCGGAATTGTCGCTGAAAGGCTTCGGTGACTGCAGGAAGATGCGACCGTACCTCGTTGTCACTGAAAATAAGTCTGCTTCTGCAACTGTCTCTGAGGGTCTAATGTTCTTCGTGTTCTTCTTCTTCGCAGCAGCAGAAAAGTTTCTGTATTTTTTTACGCTTCTCTAAGGCTCTAAACTTCTCCAAACTCTACCAAATTGTTCGTATCCCTAAATATGACTCGAATCAACCTATATATAGCCACTAAACACAAAATCTCTCGAGTTAATCCATAAATATTCTCGGTTTTTTTCTCCTCAAGTTACGGGATTTTTCTTCCCTCTTTACGCGTCAACTTGGCTTCCAAACTCTCTTAAACTCTCTCAAGACTGAATAAGGACTCCATACACTCCAATCTTGCCGTAAAATCTTCACAAACTTCTTTTGTAAACCGAAAACATCTAAAAATATGAATACTCCCTGTTTTGCTCCAACACGGATATCTATCCCTGTTTAATCGATTCTACAGCTCATACCAAACTTGTATATCCTTAACAGGGTTAACCCAACGAAAATCAGCACTTGAATCTCCTTAAAAATCGTCCAAAATTCCAACCAGAAAATTCTGTTTTCTGTAGAAATTTTTCCCGCCAATTTTGTTTTGAAAATTTGAGAAGAAATATGACCTCCCCCTATCCAGTGCCGGTCTGTGCTTAGCAGCTGCTTGGAAATGGGTTACCCCTTATCCAAAATGAGAGTCCGAATAGCAAGTGTCCTCCCAGGAGCCTTTAGCAACTTTTCGAGCCAATTTTGCCGCAAAAGCCTATTTCTCCAAAAACACCTACAAAGGGATAAAATACCAAAATTAGTACAAAAATGGGTATTGACAATATACACAATAGAGATGAAAATAGACACATAAATGCGTCTATCAACCATATCCATCTTAACCATAACTAGTTCAAATGACTCAAATGAAACTAGTTCTAGAGTTGTTCAATTGTTTATGTTCTCATAGAAGTATACAAAACACAATTGTAGCAAAATCGATTTTGATTCACTCGAATCAATTCATGAACATTATAGCCACGGTTTGCAAAAGATTGCATTCCTTATTATATAAATGTATTAGTTCATGAATAAACCGATTTTAGAACATAACCCACTCAAGTATGCAAACAGGTACGCATACCTAAGTAGCCGGACTTGGACTGTGTTCGCCAGTATGCAAATTGGTACGCATACTGTCGTACACATCCAAACTTCAGTTGAAACCAGTACGCCTACAGGTACGCATACTCTAGTACCCGGATTTCAACTTAGTTCGCTAGTACGCGTATAAGTACGCATACTCTAGCTCCCGGACTTTACCTGACCAACCAGTACGCATATGGGTATGCATACTAAGTTCCGATCTTGGATCAACACATATGCAAGTACGCATACTGTGCTTATAATCCAATCATGGTTAAGTGTTCTAAACTCCCATTTCAATCATTGAAACATTATCGGAAGACGACAATAGCTATCTTACACAAACTATTAGCTTCAAAGCAATTTTTAAGTGATCGAATGATCAATACGAAACATTCGGAGTCTACATCAAATGACTGTCTCACACAAATCATGTAAGATGTTACAAGGCGATTTTCACATGATCATCTTTTGACTTTCGTCAAGAATATAAGATGAACTTGGTTAAAGCGAAAGCTTACCAACACATATTTCGAGAAATATGTAAGCAAGTTAAACTCGGCTCGAAATATCAAATGTGCATATTCGAAGTCTATATAGCTATATGACTTTTGTATCAAATAGGAGATAGAGTAGATAGACTTTTGAGTGATAGATGAGTTCAAGTCTCCCCATACCTTTTGTTGATGAAGTTCCACAAGCTCCCCTTAGTAGTTCTTCGTCTTCAATCGGTGAACGCCGTGAAATCTAATGCTCAATTATACTTTCTATCCTAATCCGGGACTTAGCTATAAGTAAACTAGAAATCAAGACTTATAGTTTTGACAACTAAAGTTGACAACAAGCTTGAGATAGCAACGCTTGTGAGTTCAACCGAGCAATGCTCTAACAGAAGCCTTTTTTGATTTGATCATGATGGGAGATAAATGATATAACCTTTAAGTTAATTAATGCCAACCTCTAATAGCATAGAGTCTCCCCATGATTCTGGGGGAAATTCTCATCTCAATTACGAAAACAAGTTTCGTAGAGTATTATCCGATTAAATCAAGGACATATACTCATAATAATTTCTGGATTTTAACATTACCAATTGGACTGTAAAATTGTAGTCTTTTTTACATACAAATTTGACACCAGCCATGGATTACTTTTTGAAAAGAAACAAAAATAAAATAAAATAAAATAAAGATGATATGTCAAAACCAAGAGCATTGAAAATATGCAAACAAATCTCCAATAATCTCGTGACCTCGAGGGACAACGAGATAATGGTTTAGATTGAAGTTATTGGACACTTTCTTTATCAAAAGGAAATCAACATCTATATAGTCACTACAAGGACTAATAATATTGGCTAACAATCCGGTTGCGCACCCGTTGATCTTTTTTGTCCTACCGTATTCCAACATAAAGTGGAACGGTCTCAATTTTGGAGATTAGCACTATGAAGGAAAATAATAATGAAAAATTGCTTAATATCCCTCAGGAATGCAACAATTGATGTTTGCAATTGTGATTACCGTAATAACTAATCTCATCCTTTTAGGATCCATAGAGAAATCTAATTCCAATTGGTTTAAAATGATTCTTTTGAGAAAATAAAGAAATCATTATTATATTCTTTGTAGAGAAAAATCTACCTTTTTGTTGATGAAGATTTCGTTAAAGGAATAGAAATCAATAACCAAAATTGGCTAAATGTTCCTAAAATGCCAATTTTTACATCTCATTAAAGAGAATTGAGAGGGAAAACCACTATCAATTGGTTTGTACAATTAATAAAATTGTACCGACAAATAAAGGATATTGTCGTTTTCATCATTGTATATGGAATATCCATCTTATGTCTGACGGATGGTTTCTTGTAAATAAATGGAAACCAAAGATAAAATCACATGATCTAAATCCAACGGATAAAGATACCAAATTTAATTGGACGGAGGTTTATGAACCATGCATGTGAATCGTGATTAGTTACCGTAAAGGTAACCAAATATGCGATAACACCAATTTTTAGTGATTATAGTTTCATTACAAAAATAGAAACTATAAACCATCTTATAATGATTTTTTTTCCCTATTAAAAGATAAGAGAAGAAAGGAAATCGAACTTTTACAAAATTGATCACATATAGTCTATAAATATAGACCATATATTTTTGGGATTATCCAATGGATTTTAAATGCACCAAAAAGAAAAAAGTAACTTAAAAAGATACCATATTCATATGGATATATGGTGCATAGAATCTAAGATATAAATTCATCGAAGAATAATCATCCATGGTCTTAGAACATATTCGTGGATTCACATACTTGAGTTTGTTATTGTCTACAAGACAATATGATAATATGCCAAATAAGATTGATTAAATTGATTTGTAATCAATTGTATATATCGTCCAAGAGATATCAACGAATTTTTTAGATCTTTGTTAGAGCATAGATCGGTTGAACTCACCAAGCGTTGGTATGTCAAGTTTGGTTGTCATATTTTGTGTGTCAAAACTCATCCAAAGTCGCTTGATTATATACTAGAGTCAACTTCGTTTAGGTTAGACTAGAAAGTATAGGAATGTTGAGACATACAAGTATTACTCTGAAAACCTGAAGAATGTGAAGAAGTAAAGAACTATAACGGCGACATCATCCTTCCATTTGAGGTTAGTAATATTGACTTGAACTGTTTCATTCCTAACGTATCTTTCAAGTCGTGCTATATTGAAAACATAACTGCGAAGCTGTATATACTGTACATATTGTATGATACTCTAGTGATGTAACATCGTCATATTTGTATGATCATAATATTAGGGAATTAGACTACGATGTATAACGCTTATCTTTTGAACTTCGTAGATATGACATCGACATAATCTTGTATATACTGTAATGATTATATGAATGGGTTATGGTGAAGATTTCATCCTAGGAAACAATGTTTTACATTTGTTTAAAGGAAGTACATTCATGAACTTGTTTTGTGAATCAAAATGGAAATCATTAGACTTATTGGTTCGGCTATTCATTGCAAATCTTTGGATGAACAATATGTGTGAGATGATAGAACCGATCTTAACCTTGGTTATGTATCTTGGTATAGCTAATCACAATGCCTGGCGTATTATTTGGTATGACTAGTTTTCATTAATTGGTGTAACCGATCCTAAGTAATCACCATGAGATGGTATGATCGATATTTGTAATTGGTGTGACCGATCCTAGTAATTGGTGTAACCGATCCTAGTAATTGGTGTGACCGATCACAGAGTATTGTGTATTGGATCCTTGTAATTGGTAACCGGTCCTGGTAACTGGTGTGACCGATCACAAGCAATACCATGGGAATATGGTAACCAATCCTGTAACTTGTGTTACCGATCACAAGTATTTCCATATTATGGTATAAGCGATCCTAGTGATTGGTAGAACCGATTGGACCCATGTATGTGATTTGATATTTGATCAATCACATAGTTATCTTGAAATACAGGTCAACCAATTTTAAACTTGTTTGGAAGTGTGGTATAACCGATTCCAAAAATGTAAATCCATGTAAATATGAATAAGGATTTACAGTGAAGAGATGTCAACATACTTTGAACACGTACAGTAACACTTATCATTTATTGTTCAAAGGTATTCCTTAGTATTCAAGGAGATCCCGTGTCGAAATAAATTGAGAATATTTAATTAAGATTTTTGGTTTTATATGCTTTAATTACCAACAATTAAATGCATATCTCTATAGAATAAAAATTAGTAATGTGCATTTACTAATTGGAGATTTTCTATTGAGAGATTTCGGAAATTTTGGACAAGCATTTATTGGAATTAGGAAAACTGATTTTGGCCTTCATTGCATATATTGAGAATATTTTCGGTTTTGGAAATTCCTTGATGTCTAAACATCCTTGGTCTATATATATCTAAGTTTGCATTTCTAGCAAACTATCCTAAGAGCCATGCAAACTTCATTTTTTGTTGTTTCTGGTGGAGTCGTCTAATCGGAGAGAAAGTATCCTAATTAGGTGAAATCTCTTATGATCGCTCGTTTAAAGACTTTTGTGGGATCAAGAAGCTCTACGAGTACCGTTGGTGAGAAACTAGATAATTGCAGTGTTATTAATTTTCGATTGATTTGATTGACTAACGGTTGTTGATACTTTGATTGCACCTAGTTTGTTTATTCTTGTGAATCTTCTCTTTTGATATAAGATTCACTCAAACTAGATCGAAGTATCGACAGGATCTTTAGAACTGTTGTTAGATCTAAAGAAATCTTGTGATAATCCATTGTTAACAGTCTTCGTTCTATGTGTGATTGATCACAAGAGATTCAAGTGGTGTTGTGCAGGTTTTTATTGATGATTAAAGAAGATTTGAAGACAAAGAAGATTTCTTATTAGTTCTCATATATTTGTGTGTGCACAAACCTTGATTGGCTGGGATCAAACTAGAATCGGATTTATTCAATTTATTAGTTTCGTGAGATCGACATCACTTTATAGTTTCTCATTGAGATCTATACTGATTGATTGCGAATCTAAACTTAGCTACTTTGTTAGTTATTGGATAGATTGATCTAACCAGGCAAAGGAGTTTATTAGATTAAATGGAAGAGCCTTTGCGTATGACTTGAGATATCTTTATCTTGAAAGAATCAAAAAAGTTGTTACCAAGCAGATTTGTAGTTCCTTTACTATTTGGAATACCATCCAAAGGAATTGTACCAGTACGTGACCTTCAAAGTTGGAAATACAGGGATACTGAGGAAACTAAGTGAACTAGGGGTAGCTGCTTGGTCTCAACTATACGAAGTTGGTGTATATTTTTTATAGCGGCTTAATTATGAGAGTATTCAATTTTGGACTAGGTCCCGGGGTTTTTCTGCATTTGCAGTTTTCCCCGTTAACAAAATCTTGTTGTGTGATTTACTTTTGTTTTCCGCAAAAAAAAATTATATAATTTAAAGTAAATTTCACTTTACGTTAACTCCTATATACTTGATAGTGATCCTATAGAGTTTGGTTAAGTCCGAACCTATTATCAAGTATCACACTTTGGTAGTCGTATTGTCTCGATCTTGTATCCATAGACAATCACACAAAGTGTGAATACCGAAGTTGTTGTATTGTCTCGACTTTATCCATAGACGATCACACTTGGTAAGAGGACTTATTTGTGTGAATACCGAAGTTGTTGTATTGTCTCGACTTTATCCATAGACGATCACACTTGGTAAGAGGACTTATTTGAAACAAAAAGATTTTGGTGTATTTGGGTACCCTCATCTTTTCACTCTTAAAGTTAGTAATAATCAATATATAAGAAACTTGCAAATAATTAAAAAAATGGTATCATAAAATCGGTTAATGATTTTACCAGGAGGTTGCAAATAGAATTTGGTGGGTACTTACTCATCCGTGAATATGATAAGCAACCATATACGAGTTAATCAGGCTTTTCCATATGACTCAGTAAAGTCAAAAACTCGTCGATAGTTTTCGAATAGGAAACAACCTTTGTTAGAATATGGAGCACAAATCTATAATAAAATCAATAGAAAATTTATTAGAATCTTCTCAATAAATTAAAAAATCTTCTCTGTTACCATGGATCAGTTGGTAGAGCAACGTGCATGATAACATCTTGTGAAACTAGAAAATAGAGAATGAGACACAAAGTAGAGGGAGAAAAGAGAGAGAGAATTCTATTGATATGTGTATGTATTACAAGGATTTATTTCTCTATTTATAGGGATAGAAGAAACCCTAATCTTAGACACAAGGGCATCTTAGTAAATAAACATTGGTTTATAACGAAAAGTTTTTTTTTTTGTGAAAAATTAACTTTCCAACATTTTTTTTCTCCAGATGATGGCAATTGTTCCTTATGAGAAGCTCATTAGTGGCAAGAGGATCCTGCAAACAATTTTGCTCAGGGCCATTACACAGTTGACAAAGAGATTGTAGATATTTGCTTGGATCGCACCGGGATTGGACCACTTCTGTTGGAGCGAGCGTCTCTTTGTAAATTATGGGGGGGAAATAAGTCTTATTGGTGTCGCATGTCTTCCGTATACTAAAGGGAATGTGTTTTGTTTTTTCTTTTTATATTGCAATATTGGTGTTTTCCATCTATACGAATTACGACGACCATTATGGACACATCAAAGTCTAACAACAAAGTTTTTTTTTTTTTTTTTGCTCCAAGACAGTTAGCAAACACACTTACAAAGATATTACAATGCATACATTTGTATTAGGTGATACATGCTAAAGCCCCTGAAAAAGGGGGTATAACAACCACACCTAATAATTCGTTCGGCAATATGTATGGACAAACTCCAATATTATTCCGAGAGAACCAGATTATAAAACGAGCTCAACCAAGAAAGATATCAAAGAGTTATATCTTTTTTTCTCAAATCAACGGCAAATCAAACAGATAAAAATCTATGAGCCTGATTGATATAAGAAATACTTGGACGGTACCAAAGACCAATGCCCAGGTGTCAATCAATTTATATCCAACAAACAAAGGTCAAATTTACCAATTGATTGAACTACGCACAACCTGTGATATTTTAATTATAATGCGGAAAAGAAATAACACATACACCAGAAGTTTTGTTAACGAGGAAACCGCAAATTCAGAAAAACCCCGGGACATAGTCCAGATTTTACACCACACTATAGACACTAGCCTATTACAAGTTAACTTCGGTCTGGAATGTAGTTGAGCCCTAATTAAGTATCACACCCATTAAGGTACAGTCACGTTCCTTACGCCTCTAGAACCACGCCGGATTCTATGCACTTGATTCCCTTAGCTGATCTCACCCACAACTAAGAGTTGCTATGACAAAAATTCGAAAACTTATAAACAATTCTTTCTCCCACAGATAATTAAATTCTGATAGATAAATCTGCCTCCCATAGAAGTACCTACGCAGTTTTGTTCCATCTTTTGATAAATCAAGGTGAATAGGAACCAATTGATAATCCGGTCTTATACTCCCAAAGAGCATCCTAGAAATATCAATCACCTCACAATAACTTAACTATATGGTAGTAGAAGAAGTTATTGTGGAACCACAAAGTCTGAAACAAAGAAATTTGTGATTACTTTTTATATCCTATCTATCTGAAATAAATATCGATCAAATCTTAGAAAAGATAATACTCAATACGATAGAAAAAGTAAGATCAGAATACGCAACTACAGAAAAAATAGTTGGATCTGGCTTTACGAATCCCAAATGAAGTCTTCAAGTCGTTAACCTAATATTGTTTTGGAAAAACCTAGGTTAAAGGAGAATCGGCTCTAGTTGCAACTAGGACACATGAAAGTATCGGGATTAGATTTTCCAGTTTCTAGAGTTCTCCCTTATATAGTCTTTCAAATCATGGTTTGCTTACAATCAAAGCTAAGATAGCTTAGTAACAAAGCATTCAATATTCATCGTTAGATGAAAACCTGATTTAAGATTCAAGCCAAGTCTGCTTAATAATAAAGCAATTAATCTCCACCGTTAGATGGTCTTAGCTTGTTACACACAAATGAAATATACTTTCATTTAGATATGTGTTACTGTACCTAAACGTGTATATTGAGTTGGCTCAATAACAGTTAACCGAAGTTAGCCATATGAACACTTTTTTCTTAACCGCATTCATCTAACACTTCTAGATCAAATATGATGATCAATCAATCATGAAAGATAATTAAATGAATCTAATTGTGTTCTCATAGAGTTGTTCAATTGTTCACTATCTCACAGAAATATATATGAACAAATTGGAAAAAAATCGGATTGAATCGTAATCATACAAAGTACTTATATAAGAATCAATTCATGAACATTAAGCCACGGTTTGCAAAGATTTCATTCCTTAATCCATAAATGTATTTGTTCATGAGTATGAAAAACATATTTAACTGATTTTAGAACTTGAACCACCGTGTTCGCCAACCAGGTACGCGAACAACAGCTCCGGACCTTGGCCTGTCCAGCCGTTCGCATACCAGGTACACGACCAGCCGTCCCGAACTCAACTCAGGTAGAACAGTTCACATACTAGGTACGCAAACAAGGTTCCCGGACCTTAACAGTTAAAATCCTTCGCATACTGGGTACGCAAACAAGGTTCCTGGACCTGAATCACTACAAAACAGTTTGCATACTAGGTATGCATACTGTGTTGTATCCAGACATGGTTATTTATTCTAAACTCTCATTTCAATCATTGAAACATCCTTAGGAGACGACAATAGCCGTCTCACACAAACTATTATCTTCAAGTAATTTTCAAGTGATCAAATGATCAATACGAAACTTTCTAAGTCGACATCAAATGATTGTCTCACACAAATCATGTAAGATGTTTCAAGGAAATTTCCACATGATAATCTTTTGACTTAATATTTAGCTTCCAACAAATAAATTGTTTCCAACTAAATTCTTCAAGAATATTGAAGAACATAGTTAAAGAAAAAATCTTCCAACACATATTTCGAGAAATAGATAATAGAGATAAACTCAGCTCGAAATATCAAATGTGTATAATGTAAAAATCTATATACATAGCTATACGACTTGGTCTCATTAGTAGATAGAATAGAATAGACTTCTGAGTGATAGATAAGTTTTGGTCTCTACATACCTTTTGTTGATGAAGTTCCTCCAAGCTCTCCTCAGTAGATCTTCGTCTTCAATCGATGAACGTCGTGAAGTCTAAAGCTCTACTACACATTTTATCTTAATCCGATACATAGCTATAAGTAGACTAGAAATCAAGACAATAGTTTTGATCAACTAAACTTGACAAACAAGCTTGAGATAGAAACGCTTGCGAGTTCGACCGAGCAGTGCTCTAACAGCCCCAGAATAGATATCAATGACACTTGTCTAGAGATGAGATTACATCTATTAGTATGGAGTTGTTATTAAAATATCTCATCGATGAACTTTCTTTGCTTGTTAAAAGTATTTGGAGCCTATTCATACTGTGAGCACAAGCTGGCGTAGTGATCCTTTAAGTTGAAAGTTTTATTTTTCACGATAAGAAAAGTGACAGTTAGGTTATTCATAATAAAATAAGGTGAAAGTTAATTAGGATTTTCATACAATATAATTGATTACAAAAAGGGAAATTTGCGATTATCACTAGGGTGACCGTGGAAAACTTGGTTTTTCACTGATAATTGCTTCTTTTTTTTCAAAACGCCACCCATGAGAATTGTTTGTTATCACTAATTTGTGAAATTTGAAATTTTCATTATAATTGATTTCTGTGAAACCTAATTTTTTGAAAATTACAATTATAACTAAAATTTCCATAGTCAAATATTATCGCAAACAAAGAAGTACGAATGAGCAATTTTATGGAGCTATCTTAGGAATTATTGTTGACAAAATATATACGTTAAGTATTGTCACTCTCAAATGAGATTTTTTAGGAATTATAATAACGAATGAGGAAACGGAAATGTAGCAAGTACGAACGAGTTATATTAGGACATTTATACAAATTATTTTTACGAATGAGTTAAATTATGAGATATTTTAGGAATTATAATTGACAGAAAACACGTTAATTTAGGGATTATGGTTATTTTGACTTTTCAATCTGTTTTATTCAAAAATAAAATATCGTAATTTTATCTCCTAAAGGTTATTTATGCACACCACACTATAGAGACTGGCCTACTACAAGTTATCTTCGTTCTGGATTGTAGTTGAGCCCTAATGAGGTCTCACACCGATTAAAGTACAGTCGCGTTCTTTACACCTCTAGAACCACGCCGGATTTTGCACACTTGATTCCCTTAGCTGATTTCACCCACAACTAAGAGTTGTTACGACCCAAAGTCGAAGACTTATAAACAAATCTGTTTCCCATAGATAAGTCTATTCTGATAGGTAAATCTGTCAACCACAGAAGTACCTACGAAGTTTTGTTCCGTCTTTTGATAAATCAAGGTGAATAGGAACCAATTGATAATCCGGCCTTATACTCCTGAAGAGCAGCCTAGAAATATCAATCACCTCACAATAACTTAACTATATGGTAGTAGAAGAAGTTACTGTAGAACCACAAAGTCTGAGATGAAGAACTTTGTGATTACTTTTTATATCTTTCCTATCGGAGATAAATATCGAGTAAATCTTAGAGAAGATATATAGTACTCAATACGATAGAACAAGTAAGATCAGAATACACAACTATAGAAAAAATAGTTGGATCTGGCTTCACGAATCCCAAATGAAGTCTTCAAGTCGTTAACCTAATATGGTTTTGGAAAAACCTAGGTTAAAGGAGAATCGGCTCTAGTCACAACTAAGACACAGGAAAGTGTCGGGATTAGAATTTCCAGTTGCTAGAGTCTCCCTTATATAGTCTTTCAAATCACGGCTTGCTTACAATCAAAGCTAAGATAGCTTAGTAACAAAGCATTCAATATTCACCGTTAGATGAAAACCTGATTTAAGATTCAAGCTAAGTCTGCTTAATAATAAAGCAATTAATCTCCACGTTAGATGGTCTTAGCTTGTTACACCCAAATGAAATATACCTTTATTTAGATATGGGTAACCATACCTAAACGTGTATATTGAGTTGGCTCAATAACAGTTAACCGAAGTTAGCCATATGAACACTTTTTTCTTAACCACATTCATCTAACACTTCTAGATCAAATATGATGATCAATCAATCATGAAAGATAATTAAATGAATCTAATTGTGTTTCTCATAGAGTTGTTCAATTGTTCACTATCTCATAGAAATATATATAAACAAATTGAACAAAATAGGATTGATTCATTATCGTACAAAGTACTTATATAAGAATCAATTCATGAACATTAAGCCACGGTTTGCAAAGATTGCATTCCTTAATTCATAAATGTATTTATTCATGAGTATGAAAAACATACTTAACCGATTTTAGAACTTGAACCACCGTGTTCGCTGATGTGTTTTGTAGTTGTAGTGGTAAAAAGGTTCGTTGCTCGAACTTGTGAAGGATTTTTGAAAATTAAATAAAATTGTTTCAATAATAATGAGAAAATACCGAGACTCTGGATTCCACCATTGACCAATTAATTGATAAACTCTAATCAATATTCATGCAATATTCTTCTTTTAAGTGATTCTAATATTTGCCTTTAATAGATTTTTGAAGTAATAATTGTAAGCACGAAGCATGAAACATCAAAAGTATTAAAACCAAGCATGTCCCATCATAACACTTCACAACTACTCAATAAAAACCAATTTTTCTTTTAAGTTCTATGCAAATAATCATGTAAAATAATTGCAATAAATAATTAAAATAGAACTATACCACTTTTCATGGAACAATGGCTTCCTCCGTCGCCTCGGCTAAGGGGTTTAGCTCCTCATATTAACCACTTGCTCAAAATATATATTTGGTGTTCAAAAGTTGATTAAAAGAGTGAAAAGTGCTAAGCAGCGGATTCTGTAACAAATATAATTGTTACAGAACCTATTCATACAGAGAACTGTTGCGAACTGAAGCTAACTGTCGGAAAAATTGTTACAAAGGGTATAGAGTTTGAAAGCTACGGTCACAGTTTCTGCGACTTTCTTTTACTGCTGTTCTGTGTTCTTCGTCTTCTCCGGCCACAGTTGCACCAGCAGAAACACGATCTCTTCCAATGATTTTTATGGCTTCTCTAAGGCTCTAAACTTTCCCCTAAACTTTTTTTTTCTCAATATGACTCGAATCAACCTATATATATCCACCAAACCCCAAAATCACTCGAGTTAATCCAAATCTTTTCCTTTTTTTCTTCACAGCACGTTACAACCTTTTGATCTTCTTTTTACGCGTCAACTTGGTTTCCAAACTCTCTCAGGACTGAATAAGGACTCCATACACTCCAATCTTGCCGTAAACTCTTCACAAATTCTTTTGTAAACCGAAAACAACTCAAATCGTGAATTCTCCCTGTTTTGCTCCAACACGGATTTCTATCCCTGTTTAATCGATTCTACAGCTCATACAATACTTGTTTATCCTTAACAGGGTTAATCCAACGAAAATCAGCCCTTGAATCTCCTTAAAAATCGTCCAAAAATCAAACAGAAAATTTTGTTTTCTGTAGAAAATTTTCCCGCCAATTTCTTTGCTTTGAAAATTTGAGAAATGTAACCTCCCCCTATCCAATGTCGGTCTGTGCTTAGCAGATGCTAGGAAATGGGTTACCCCTTATCCAAAATGAGAGTCCGAATAGCAAGTGTCCTCCCAGGAGCCTTTAGCAACTTTTCGAGCCAATTTTGCCGCAAAAGCCTATTTCTACAAAAACACCTACAAAGGGATAAAATACCAAAATTAGTACAAAAATGGGTACTAACAATATATACAATAGAGATGAAAATAGACACATAAATGCGTCTATCATTCGCCAACCAGGTACGCGAACAACAACTCCGGACCTTGGCATGTCCAGCCGTTCGCATACCAGGTACACGACCAGCTGTCCCCGGACTCAACTCAGGTAGAACTGTTCGCATACTAGGTTCGCAAACAAGGTTCCTGGACCTTAACAGTTAAAACTGTTCCCATATTGGGTACGTAAACAAGGTTCCCGGACCTGAATCACTACAAAATAGTTCTCATACTAGGTATGCATACCGTGTTGTATCCAGACATGGTTATTTGTACTAAACTCTCATTTCAATCATTGAAACATCCTTATAAGACGACAATACATGTATCACACAAGCTATTAGCTTCAAGTAATTTTCAAGTGATCAAATGATTTTTATGAAACTTTCCAAGTCGGCATTAAATGATTGTCTCACACAAATCATGTAAAATGTTTCAAGGCAATTTCCACATGATCATCTTTTGACTTAATATTTAGTTTCCAACAAATAAATTGTTTCCAACTAAACCCTTCAAGAATAATGATGAACATAGTTAAAGCAAAAAGCTTCCAACACATATTTCGAGAAATAGATAAGCGAGATAAACTCAGTTCGAAATATCAAATGTGTATTATGTAAAAGTCTATATAGCTATACGACTTAGTCTCATTAGGAGATAGAATAGAATAGACTTCTGAGTGATAGATAAGTTTTAGTCTCCACATACCTTTTGTTGATGAAGTTCCTCCAAACTCTCCTCAGTAGATCTACGTCTTCAATTGATGAACGCCGTGAAATCTAAAGCTCAACTACACATTTTATCCTACATAGCTATAAGTAGACTAGAAATCAAGACTATAGTTTTGATCAACTAAACTTGACAAATAAGCTTGAGATAGCAACGCTTGCGAGTTCGACCAGGCAGTGCTCTAACAACGCCAGAATAGATATCAATGACACTTGTCTGAAGATGAGATTACATCTATTAGTATGAAGTTGTTATTAAAATATCTCATCGATGAACTTTCTTTGCTTGTTCAAAGTATTTTGATCCTATTCATACTGTGAGCACAAGCTAGCGTAGTGATCCTTTAAGTTGAAAGTTTTATTTTTCACGATAAGAAAAGTTACAGTTAAGTTATTCATAATATATACGTTAAGTGTTGTCACTCTCAAATGAGATTTTTTAGGAATTATAATAACGAATGAGAAAACG
Organism: Papaver atlanticum; assembly: GCA_023531105.1. NCBI lineage: Eukaryota > Viridiplantae > Streptophyta > Magnoliopsida > Ranunculales > Papaveraceae > Papaver > Papaver atlanticum. The sequence goes on from JAJJMB010007130.1 coordinate 4,956,981, forward strand.
GAAATGTAGCAAGTACGAACGAGTTATATTTGGAGATTTATAGAAATTATTTTTACGAATGAGTTAAATTTTGAGATATTTTAGGAATTATAATTGACAGAAAACACGTTAATTTAGGGATTATCGTTATTTTGACTTTTTAATCTGTTTTACTCAAAAATAAAATATCGGAATTTTATCTCCTAAAGGTCATTGATGTAATCTAGTTTAGGTATAATATGGCCTCTCTATATATAGATTCTTAATGGTGGGTTCTTGAAATACAAAAATAAATAACTAAAAAGTGATATGAAGTTCTTGTAGAGCTTGTTAACTCCGTGGGTTTCTTAACCATTATATAGAGTTTAAATTACTTAGCTCCTCTTATTGAACTCCAACTCTTTCCAGCTTGGATCACTAAGGACCTTGTTATGTAGGATTGATACATTGGATACCCTATATGTGAGCATTCAGTTTCAGTGTTGAAGCGAAGTTGAAATATATACCTTTTTACACCCAAAGTTCCCCTTAGGGTGGTGGTAGGTATACAGTGTACTCAGGTCAATACATCTGTGAAATTCAGATCCATGAAATAGTGTTTCCTTGAGGAAAGCAAAAGCAACAAAGATGAAACATACCTCATAAGTATTATATTTGCATGTAACTTTCTTGGTTTCTATTATCCGAAATACATTGCTTATTTTCTCAGGGAATCCCTGTGGTGGAATTAAGGGAGTGAAAAATCCAAATTAATTCCAGTAAAACTACTTGCCGTATTGGTCTATAAGGGAGTGAATTAATTTGTATTTCTTTCTGTAAGGTAACAGAATTATCTTTTTTGATATCATATTTTCCCAACCACTAATCCCTAGATAAACATTGTCTGTATATGTGTTTTATTATATACCGATATTCAAGCTCACATTTAAAATTTATTTAACCTTTCGGTTATATTCTTATCAGGAAATTTTTAATTTTGCACGTCAGTTTTTTTCTTAGAGTACTCTTTATATTTTTTATAAATAATGCCAAAAAAAATTGTTTCCATTCACAAAGGTTAACTGTGATCATTAAAGCTTATTAATCAAAGAGTTATCAATAAACTTTAAATGTGTTGAGCTATTAAGACATCTATATTTTATTGATCAAAGAGTTATCAATAAACTTTAAATGTGTTTTAAGGATCCAACAAGCTGGAAAGAGTGGGAGTTCAGTAAGAGGAGCTAAGTAAGTTGATACATTGGATACCTTATATGTGAGCATTAGGCTCCGTTGTAGTCGTGTTGAAGTCAAGTTGGAATACCTTTTTACACTCAAAGTTCCTCTTAGGGTGGTGGTGTAGGTATACAGTGTACTCAGGTTAATACATCGGTGAAATTCAGATCCCTAAAACAGTGTTTCCTAGAGGAAAGTAAAAGCAACGAAGATGAAACATACATGATAATTATTATGTTTGCGTGTTAGTCGCTTGGTTTCTGTTATCCGAACACATTGCTTATTTTCTATGGAAATCCCTGCGGTGGGTTTTTGACTATCATCAAGGTTATAAAACTAAAGGGAAATAGTTTTACCCGTGACACATGTCGCTTAGGTATACACTGTAGTACTTTTGGAGTTGAATATAATTGTATATCTCTTACATTTTTTGGTTTTATCAATGGCTTTGTTTTCTGTGTATAAATATTTGAGTGGGTAAAACAACTAAAATTTTAAAAGAAATTTATACAGTACTAATGAATTAGTTATAGGGGGACAGAATTCCATCGAGGTCACCAAACTCCATATGATTGGAGGGTGATTTTTGCTTTGTATTGGTAACCCCTATGGAATTTGGTAACCGAGGCAGTCTTAAGGCTTTTTGTGTCTCTGTTCTATATTCCCACCCAATTGCTAGATATTTATCATCCTTAGAAATATCTTTAACTTTCAAAACATTTGCAAACAGTTTACAATGTTTATGATGAACTTTGGGAGAGAGATACTCGACTTCTAGAAATTGATAACTTGTCCACTAGATGAATAAAAGATTTGAAAAACTTCCAGAAGTTATCATGCCTGAGCTAGGTTTTCCTTACCAAAAACAAAACAGTCATTTGGAAATAGCATATGAGTTACTACTGGCGGAAAACTAGTATCATGTAAACCCTCAATCTTGCAAAAAAAGAAAAAGACATTATAGGATGGTTTTGGTTTCAGGTTCCGGAAAAACTAAAAAAAAAAACCAAACCCCACCGCCCTCAAAATTAGCAAGAAAGAAACAATAAAAATCTAAATAATACTCCAAGATAGAGTGAAAAAACGATAGTATATTTTTAATGTTTTGATGGTATGTTCTTTTTTTAAAATCTATTTTCCTACCAAAAATGGGTATAATTGGAGATATATAACACCACCATTTACCATTTTAAAAACTATCAGTTGAAAATTAATAGTTGAAATTGAGATTGGTAGATGTTGAAATTTGGTATTTTAGATTGTGTTCATTTTTTTTTGTAGTAATATAAAGTCTTATAAGAATATATCATCAAAATATTAGTTTTAAACTCTTTGTCGTTTGAGTTTTATGTGTAAAATGGCACAAATCATGTGAGATATTGTCCATGTAAGAGTGTCCATGAATCCTCCCTCATATATAAAAACATTAAAAATATGTAATATGTAGCCAACTATCTTTCGTAATAGTATAATATATAAAAACTTTAATGAGTATCTATAATTTAAGAAACTCTAATTTAAAACGTAGTTACTAATACTATAAATTTCTAGGTTACTTGAGAATATTATAAACATAATTATACATTGCAAGGCCTGTTGATAGGATAAAAAATTCATATAAAAAAAGCTAAAGATCTGAAAGAATCGATTTTGGTTTCCAAAATTATGAACCGACAATGATTTGGTTTAATTTTTTTTTTTTTTTTTTACAATTGATATTGATTTGGTCTTGGGTTGGCAAAAAACAATACCAAGCTAACCATGCACATGCCTATTTCAGCATCAAACCTAGCAAGTAACCTAGAAAGACCCTTAATGTCTATAATAAAAAGATAAAGGAATAATGGGTCTCCTGGTGTAATTCCTCTAGATAGAAGGAAAGTAAGACCAGGAAACCCATTAAGTAACATGGAATAACTTGCAATGGCCATGCATTCAAAAACCAAATCACACAAAGAATCATCGAGCCCAAAATTTTTGAGCATGAATAAAGTAAAGTTTCATTCTGACCTATCAAATGCTTCTTATATATCAAGTGTAAGTAAAGACTCCATTCTTACTCTTTCTAGTTTTCATAGAATGCAAAAATCCATGTGCCATTATAATGTTAGAGATATTTTGTGAAAAGGTTGGTCATGGAATATACAGTTAATGCATTAGGGTTCAAAATTGCTCTTATAAAATAGTTAAATGGCGCTGCAACCTAACCCGTCTGAATACTCCTTGAGAACTTTTCAAGAACACTTGACATGAGAGAAAGTGGCGATAAAGAGGTGAGTTTGTTGTGTTTTTCTTCCCATTTTTTAGCTCATTCCCTACAACAACATCAAATTCGGTAACTATACCCAAATTTTCAATCTATCACATACTCTAAAACATCAATTTATAATTATTCATCATCCATATTTGCAATCTATCTTGTAGACATCCTTGGCAGTTTTATCTTGCCTAAAACTAGCACAAACTCTGACCACGTATTTTGCACCTTCGTACGCTTTTTCTTACCCTCGAATATCAATTCTGACCATCACGATTTTTTATTTCAGGGAACAACACGAGTAGGTGATGTGAGTTGTATGAACCTGGTAGTCTTTTTATGGCTCATGAAATGACGAGGTACCAAGTACGCCATAATCTTTTCGATATCAACCTATAATTCTGATACCTTGTGTGATCTAATATAGATAGAAACTGTCAAGAAGACGACGACAACAAGGTATACACTTGGTATATAGTATAAGTCCGGAAACAAACCTTAAACTATAGGGATCAACCCAAGTGTTGGATTAACGTACAATGTATTTACTTTTAATTATAACTAAAACAATAATTAAAATTACGGAAAGTAAAAGTAAAGACACAACAAGATTTTATTAACGAGGAAAACTCAAATATAGAAAAACCAAGACCTAGTCTAGTTTTGAATATTCTCATAATTAAGCTGCTATACAAAGAACACTACAAACTTCGTATCGTTGAGACCAAGTAAACTGCCCCTAGTTACATAGTTTCCTCAGTATCTTTGCGCCTATAACCAATCTTTCCAACGCACGCGAATTCTAAGATAGAGTCCACTATCTTAAGTTGTTTCAGCCGCTGTGAAGACTTCAAGCACTCAACTCCGTTGGATCGTCTTCCGGAATAGTAAATGACTAATATGTTCGGTAACCACTCTTCCAATGTCAAGAAGTAAATCAGGGATTATATTTTTGAGTTCACAAAGGTTCTTCCGTTTGATCTAATAAACTCCTTTGTTAGGTAAGATCTACCAAGGTTTAGATTATCAAAATAACTAGATCTAGGTATACAAATTATCATATTTGGATACTGAAGAATACAACCAAATGATAGCTTTCCGATCTAACACGACTATCAATCAATTATCTATCAGAGTGTTTGCGATCAAAAACGACTTGCTGGTTTTCTGGTGAAAAATGGTGAAGGAGGCAAGTGTTCGATGAAGCAAATCATCTGAACCTTTATACAAATGTACTACACGGGAGTACTTTGAGTTCGAGAGACTAATCTGTAGGACTCTGGCTTAAACCAATACAATGGTTGTTCCAGGTTCAATTCGGTCACAAGTGGATGAGAAGGGTCGATCTGTAGGGTGGGAAACTGAGAATGTGTGGAGATCAATGAAAATTGATCAATTGATGATGTGATGTGTTGAACTTCTTTGGAGATGATTTCTCTATGTAGACGAGAGAAATCCTATGTAAGTGTTTGATATTGTTGTTAGACAACTGATATCTGATGAGATGAATTCAGTTCTTGATAATTTCTTTATATCGTAGGTTAAGGAACCTATCTATTGCAGCACATCAATCTTCTGTAAGTGGTGACAGTTGAAGGAAGTGGAAGAATGGGGAAGTGGGAGAGCGTGCATAAACCACTTCCACTTTGCTTGAAAGACTTGGTTGATTGACCATCCACTATTCCATTTACTCCTTTAACTGTCAGCACGACTTACTCACATTTCTCGTCGTGGATGTATTGCACATCGCACATGCTATAGGACGCCTGACCAAAACCACAGTAAATACCCCCCCATGTGACATGAATTAATGTCTCATGTGTAAGTCTGCTTTGCAGACGTATTTAATTAATATGATCAATCTTTGACCTAAGACTATGAGTCTTAACTGTTCGTAATTTAGGGTTATGATGGATGAAGCATGAAGCGTTTGCTGGAACAACAACATGCTTTGCGAACCAACGATGTTAAATTAGGTCACTGATAGTTGAATGACTTGGATTGATAAGCATGGGTTAATAAGATTGCTGGATTTATGACAAACCTATCATAAGCCATTATGTTGGTGTGTCAAGTACTTGACAGGAAGTCGTATGAAAATAATCATTGTTGAATGATCATAGAAGGTCATCTGCAATCCATGTGTCATAAGTCAGTAGAATGACAAAGAGAGATTATAATATTAAAATAATAGTCGATTGACGAACCAATTGTTGGTTGATGGACTAACTAAATATTGGTTGATGAACCAATAAAATACTGATAGCTAGACCAGTGTGAAATTATCGAATGTTGGTGGTTGAATCAACATGAAAAATACTGCTCAAATATTGATAGTTGAATCAATATTGCTTTGCAGAGCAATTGATAGTTGAATCATTAAAATATTGGCAGCTGACCGCATATAAAAATATTATCTAAATTGTTGATTTCCGGATCAACATAAAAATTATTGGTGTTTGAACATGTTAAGAATTATGCTCTGCAGAGCATTAGGTTCAAAACCCTAATTTTGGTCGATGGATGATCTACCAATGATGGAGTGAGGACCATTCATGAATGAGAGGGACCAGCCATGGTGGTGATGGACCGACCATGTGGTTTCCAGATGCTTGACTGAGCATTCACCAAAGTCAGTTGCAGAGCAGTTAGTGAAAAGATGTTTAATCTGTGTTTTAACCATAATTAAAATAATGTTTTACTGAGCATAAGGTAGTAAAACCTAATTATAGAGAGAGGAGGACCGTCCAAGAGGTGTAGAACCGGCTCTTGGTGGTTGTGGCACCATCTGATGGTGAATGGATCATCTTCCAAGTTATTGGAAAGAATTCGAACCAAATATGAATTACGGATGATTAATTAGGTCATTAATCATTAAAGTAGGTAGGACCGGCTTTTACAAGACAAGGGGTCGACCATGACCGACCATGGTAGAATGTTCGTGTCACCATGTTGTTCGCGGACCAATCCTGGGAATTTTTGTTTATGGTTAATCGAGCATTATTTCATCCTCGGGTGATTTATCAGTGTGCCCCCAATTTAATGTGCACCTTACATTTGTGTCCCCGTTTTTTGTACATTAATAAAATGTCCTTCCAAAACGTTTTTCCGTCCCGTTTTATTCAATACTGGTTAGCAGTCAAAAGTTCAACAAAAAAGTCAAATAAACCGCTACGTGGCCAAAAATTCCAACTCTTCGGAAGACTGAACTCCCTTTTCCACCACGTTTAACCCGTGGTTAAGATTCCCGTGACGGAATCCTGTTTGACCCAAAAAATTCACGCCCTAGAATATACCTTCCTCGACGGACATGTACATATTCTTCTTTAGATGTCACGTCCTGGATTACAACTACTTTCGGTGAATCAACCGGTGAGTCAAAACTGCCTCACATCCTGTGGAGCAGAGACTCATTAGAATAGTAACTTTCCATTGAATGAAACAAAGTGCAACAAGACAACAACGATACCACTTACCTTATATGCAATGAATGTGGAGGCTTCCTTTGGGCAAGAGATGTTGCTGCTGCTGCCAAAAGTCAAGTTAGCATTCAAGCCAAAAGCTGGAAGAAATACGAGGAGCTTAAAGTAATGCAGTAATTAAACAAACCAAAATGTAGATGTAGGATAACAAAAATGAAAAATGTAAAACCATATGTATACTTGAGTACATCTAATCTATTAATAATTATGGGAAATCCAAGTCTCCATCCGTATTAAAGTTGTCACTAAAACAATCAAATTAGAAGTGAACTTAAAGGAAAACAAACAATTGGGTCTCTGGTGTAAGAGGTCCCTTACACAATCAGTTAACCACCAACTGATTACAAAATGAAACTACAACTAAGAAGAAGCACAAAACAGAAAATTTAAGTAGTTTTGATCTCCATCACTTGAACCCAGAAGAATCTTCAATAAGAAAACCCTAACTGGCTAACTTGCAGTCGGTAAGAAGACAGGAGAGAGCAAATAGTGAGAAGAAGAAGAAGTTGCAAGAAAAACAAAAATGACACGTAGTATATATCTAAGAAGATACGTATGTGTAAGAGAGAGTTTGACTCTTTAAAGCTTTTTTGTTTGACTTTTCAAAAAAAACCTAGATTTGTGCCCGTGCTACGCACCGGGCATATTTCTTTTTTAACTTGGTGTGCGCGGGGCTTCGCCCCGCCTCGTGGCAATGGATTTTTGATATAGTGCGTGCGGGGCGTCGCACCGCTCCGTGACGATGCATTTTTGATTTGGTGTGTGCGGGGCTTCGCCCCGCTCCGTGACGATGTATTTTTAATTTGGTGTAGCGGGGCAAATACATTAACTATGTGGAGAATATGTGCAGATTTTTATTCATTTTTCCTTTTAACTTAGTGTGCGAGGGGCGTCGTCCCTCCCCGTGGCAATGCATTTTTGATTTGGTGAGCGCGGGGCGATGTATTTTAGATTTGGTGAGCGCGGAGCTTCGCTTCGCCCCGTGGCGATGTATTTTAGATTTGGTGTAGCGGGTTAAATACATTAAATTAAGGGTGCACAGGAACCGAGCCGAAAAACTGAACCGTGCCGGAACCGTACCTGGTTTTGTACCGAACCGAGGAACGGGGTACAGGTATCGGTCCAAAAAATATGAACCGAGGCTAGGGAGGTACAAGTACTCGGCCCTAACCATATCCCGTCCCGTACCGATTGTACCGATCAATATTGAACGTTAGATTTAGATATAATCCGACGGTGGTAGATTTCTAGTACATATAGAAATTAGGTTAGGGTTTAGAATCAGAAGTTTTTCATTTTTTTTCCTTCTTCAGTTCTTCTTCTTCGCCGCTCTCCTCCTCCATCACTGTGTTCATAAGAACACGCCACCATCACTGTTTTTTTGATTCATTCAACAACAAGTCCACAACAGGTAACTAATTTCTTTGATTATGATTATGATTGTGATGTTTCTATATTTTATTTTGATTTTGATTTTGATTATTTTCTTCCTTTTGTGTGTTCAGTTAAATTTAAACTGAGAAGTGATCGATCTATCTGTTGGGTACCTGAAATCTCGATCTATCTCGATCCTTTTTGCAGAAGCAACAAACCAAAAGAAGAAGAAATTTCTCTTGTAAGTTTTTTTGCTTTTTTTCTTCTCCAATTTTACTGATTCCTTATAGTGTTTATTGTTTAATCGTTTGATTTGGACTACTGGGTTAATTGATTTTTTTTTTTTAATTTGATCTTGATTTGGTAAGATGCAATCTAGATCTGTTGGAAAATGAATGAAAAATCTTACCAGAATATTGAAATTGAATTTGTTATTGATTTTGAGAATATTGAAATTGATTGTTGTGCCTCTAATTGATCTGTAACTTTTGTGATTTCAGTAATTAAGATTTTTCTTGTTTTTTCCCCTCATGATTCATGAAGGCTTGTAATCAGTTCAAGCCACTTCTTATTAGTATGGCATGTTATATTATGTCCAACTATGCATACATTACCATTGATGCATATAATTAGAGTCTGCCTATGTTATGTTACTTAGTCCTTTCATGCTGTTGTTGTTGTTGTTGTTGTGGCTTGTGAATTAAAATCATGTTTGTGTATATATTGTTTGTCAGTGATCAATCATGGATGCATCAAGTCCAGCTAGGGTTCGGAACATTATATGGCGCCATTTCACTAGGAGAAATATTGCAGAAGCCACTTGTAATTACTGTGGAAAGACATTTAGGGCTCACATCTGCAAAAATGAAACATCTGCATTATGGAAGCACTTAAAGAGATGCACCAATGTTCCTAATCCTAACAGAGCTCACATAATGCTTAGAACTTAGGCTTAGTGGTTTATGTGTAATGTGTACTGCAGTGTAATGTGTACTGCAGCTTTACTATTTAGTATTTACTTTGAACTTTGATGTTTTATGTCTTTAATCTTTATGAACAATTTGTAGTATTTAACTTTATAAATTATATATGTATGAAATTCACTTTTATTTTCAGTTCTTATTTTATTTGTGGTATTTTTTGTGGTTTTGGTGGTTTTAATATATGATTAGCTTAGTGCATTGTGTTTGTGTATATGTAGTATGTACAGTGTACTTATGTTTATGCATATTTGTGATTTCTCAGTGATCAATCATGGATGCATCAAGTCAAGCTTATACAACAGCTACTCCTACACCTACTTCAGCTGCTACACCTACACCTGCTACAGATACAGTTGTTGGATCCTCTATCCAACCAACGGGTGGAACAGCAGAGCCAGAGACAACCGCAACAGATGTAGAAGCTACTTCTACTCAAATGGGTGGTAAGACAACATCTGATATTTGGAAACATTTCACTAGGAAAAATGTTCAAGAAGCTGATTGTAACTACTTCAACAAGACAATAAAGGCTCATACTGGAAGGAATGGTACAAGTGGAATGTGGAAGCACTTTAACAGATGCAAGAAGAATCCTAACAATCCAAAGGTAAAAGGGCAACAAACTCTGACAGTAAAACCTTCAAAACTGGGTGAGCAGGATGGTCAGTTAGTCTTTACTATTTTCAGTCAAGAAAAATGTAAAAGGGAAGTTGTTGAGTTTATTATAATTGATGAGATGTCCTTTAGAGCAGTTGAGGGTGAAGGGTTTAGGAGATTGATGCATGTCTTAGAGCCTAAATTTGATGTACCAAGTAGAATGACTGTTTACAGATCTTTATTAGAAATGTATGTAGAAGAGAAAGATAAGTTGAGAAATTACTTCAAGTCAAGCAAGCAGAGGGTTAGTTTAACAACAGACACATGGACTTCACCAAATAATTTCAACTACATCTGTGTAACAGTTCATTTTATTGATCATCATTGGAAGTTAGAAAAGAGAATTCTTATGTTTTCTGAGGTTAGTGGTCACAAAAGAATTGATATTGGTGAGATGTTGGAGAAGTGCTTGTCAGATTGGGGGCTTAAAGATGTTTTTTCTGTCACTTTGGATAATGCTAGTGCCAACAAGGTTGCAATGGATTATTTGACCACTAGTATTGTTTCAATGACAAGGCAGAAGAGAGAGCTAAGTACTTGCATGTAAGTATATGATTTATTTATTTTTACTTTCTAATTAGAATTGTGTTTGTTAGTTATTACTTTAAACAAAAATCTAATACTTGTATCAATCTACATCTTTTCAGGTAAGGTGTGCAGCTCATGTACTTGCACTTGTTGTAAAAGATGCTGTAAGGGTCTACAACAAATCAATTGCAAGAATCAGGTCAGTTGTCAAGTATATAAAGGGTTCTCCAGCTAGGTTGGCTAAGCTTAGGCAATGTGCAAATTTAGTTGGAATAGAGTCTAAGATAGCATTGATATTAGATGTTAAGACTAGATGGAACAACACATTCTTGATGCTAGAGGCTGCACAAGTGTATGAAAGATCTTTCACTAGGTTAGAAAGGTATGATAGGGAATATCAAAAAAAAAATTGTTTCCCTAAAGATAGTGAAAAAGATTTACCCAATGCTGATGATTTTAATATTGATGTTAATGTTGGTGAAGAAGAAGAAGAAGAAGAAGAACTTTATGTGAAAGGCAAGAAGAAGGCACAAAAGAAGAAGAAGAAGGCAATAGTGAAGAAACCTGCTCCATGTCAAGAGGACTGGATCTTTGCCAGAGGCCTTGTGAAATGTTTGAAGGTATTCTTTGATGCCACTGTTGCATTTTTAGCCTCAACTAAGGTAACAACACATACATTCTTATGGCAATTAGTTCTCATTTATGAACAACTAGTTGAGTTTAGAGATAATGTAGATGAAGATCCTTTTATTGCAACTATGGCTGCCAAAATGTTTAAGAAGTATAACAAATATTGGGGTGATTATGCAAAGATGAACTCTATAACTTTTTTTGCCATGTTGTTGGATCCTAGAGAGAAAGAAAAAGGACTAGAATTTTCTCTTGAGTGTTTGTATGGGAAGAAGTCTTCAAAGGTTGAACTTGTTATGAGGAGTGTGTTATTGGATTTTAAGATTCTATTTGAAGAATATAAGGATGTGTATTCAGTTCATGAGGAGGACTCAAGTACTTCTATGCAGGGACAAGCCAAATCAGTGTTAAGTAAACCAGGGGCAGGGCCAAGTCGTATGAAAGAGTTGATGTCAAGGAGTAAGAGGCATAAGAGCAACCCAAATGATGATGTGGGAAAAACAAAGTTTGATAGATATTTCATAGAAAAGTTTGAAGAAGGTGAAGGATAAGATGGTGATGATGAGGAGTTTGACTTATTGGGTTGGTGGAAGACCAACAGTAACAAGTATAAGATACTTGCACATATGGCTAAGGACATACTAGCCATTCTTGTGTCTTATGTAGCCTCTGAATCTGCTTTTAGCACAGGAAAGCGAGTGTTAAGTCCTTGTAGAATCTCTTTATCTACAAGGACAGTTGAGGCATTGCTTTGCACACAAATATGGCTAAGGAATTCAATACAACTTGATCTTCTATGTGATTACATATCAGATGACAATATTGAAGTTGAAGAAGGTAACATATACATAATCTATTCATTCCAAGCTTTTTCCTTGTTAATTTTTTTAGTAATAGACTAATAGTTACTAACTGGCTAACTGCTATTACTTGTTTTTGCAGCGTTACTTGGTCCTATCAACAATAATGCCACCACCAGTGTTGCTGCCATGAAATAGATTTTCAAGACTTTGTATTTTCCACCAGTGTTACTTGTTACTTTTACCACCAGTGTTACTTGTTACTTTTGCCACCAGTAAGACTATTGTTTGTGTGTGTGTCAGTCTATCAGTATTTTGCTACTTGTTACTTTTCCAGATTTTCAAGACTTTGTATTTGGCACTTTTCTTTGCTAGTATTATTGCTACTTGTTAGTTGTAACGTATTGTTCTTTGAGATATTTCTTAATGTATTGTTGCTCAGTAAAACAGGTTCTTAACAGATAAAAATTTGTCTGGAAAACTGACAGGAAGTACCGACTGGTACCGAAACCGTGTCTGGTACCGTACGTGTACCGAATGGTACCGGAACCGAGGTACAAGGTACAGGCACCGTTCCAAAATTTTGGAACCGAGGCTAGGGAGGTACAGGTACTCGGCCTCGGCAAGAACCGAGCCGAACCGTACCGTGTGCACCCTTACATTAAATAGGTGGAGAACATATGCAGATTTTATTTATTTTTTCCTTTTAATTTGGAGTGTGCGGGGCTTCGCCCTGCCGCGTGGCAATGCATTTTTGATTTGGTGTGCGCTGGGCTTCACCCCACCAGTGGCGATGCATTTTTTATTTAGTGTGCGCGGGGCTTCGCCCTGCCCCGTGGCGATGTATTTTTTATTTGGTGTGGTGGGGAAAATACATTGCATATTTTATTTTATTTTTTTCGCAGAAAATATGTGTATTTTTTCCCCTTTATATATTAATTTGGAAAAAAGAGTTATAATATAGTAGTTACTCGATTCCAAATTGAATTTGGACTTCCATAAAATTTCAAACACGATAAGTTAGGTTTTCCTTTGAAGTTTGTAATTTTTAAACCAATCATACGTTGCCAAGTGTCATAACCTAAATATTACCATGTCATGAATTCCAAAATGAATTCGGTTTCCTTTTTTTAATCTTTTTCTTATTCTTTTTAAATTTAAACCAGTCGTACGTTGCCAAGTGTCCTCACCAAAACACTCGTTTCATAAAACTCAAAAAAAATCTATTTCGACCAATAGGATGTGAGGGTTTCCTCACCGTTCAACGTGGAAGCTTTATTTGTCTAGGCATTTAAGTCTTTAGATTATGAAAACGAAATGGCTATGGATGGCGGACTTAACAGAAGGTCAGTTTTTTTATTTTGAAAAAAACGTAGGCACGTTTGTCTATCGGCCATTAAATTGGGGGCAGGTTTGTTAATTTTCCTTCATCCTTTTATGAAGAATTTAAGTTTGATTGAAACTCTTAATCTTGCTTGAAAGACCAACTGTTGAAAATATTAAAATAATATAATATTATTATTATTATTGGATAAAGAGTATTACATTAACTAGTTGGAAGCCTAACAAGTTAAGCTCCAACAACATATTACTACATTAATTGAACAGGTTGCTGTGCTAGCCTACCAGCGAGCCTCATGGGTAACCTAGCAAAGGGAGACGAAGCGGATGGGGGGGCTGAGATTGTGTCACAAGGGGGGCAAACTAACTCTACCTTCCATGTTAATTTCTGCAATATTACGCCATTGGGGCCTCGAACCTGGGACCTCCTGGAACGCATGAAACTCTGGGTAACGAGGATGACCAGCTGAGCTAGGTACCCGTTTTATATTAATATTATCTTAATATTTTTATGGTAGAAAGTCATAATGGTTGCAGGACCACTTGCTTTGCTAATCGTATGGACCATGCAACAATATTTGGAAAGATATGGAAATAAGGAGTTTTGATCAAAAGAGAAAGTCCTTGAAAGAGGAAACCCTAAATAATAATAATAATAATAATAATAAAAGAAAAGAGGGGGGAGCCGATCAAAACCGACGGCATGGTCGGCCGGCCAGCCATGTGGGCCCACCCCTCACGATTTCCTTATTTTATTATTGTACCTCTCCTCCTTTTCCTATTTTGATACAACTTCCATATATCCTTGTTATTTCATGTTTTTGGACGCTCCTTTGAGCATTATTACTAAATACGCCCATGTCTTTTACTCGGGGCTTACTTGGGGAACTGACCCTTATGCTCGAAAGGTGGATAACCATTACTATTCTATGGAATTCAGCTAAAAAAAGTCATGAATCTAAATAAGTGAATTTAATTAGTGTATTTTTCTAGGAATTCAACTGATGAATACTGCACTCGGTTTAATTAATTAGGTTCTCTATACTAGCATGCGATATGTCTGGGAGCATTTAATTTATTCAGATATGAGTCGACAGTCATCATATTAATTCTGAATATAATCCTGGGGAAGTTCAGACACCAATGATGAATTTTGAATTCAAATAAGAAATTATGAGTCTTTCAGCTTAACTATAAAAAACACGGAATATTGAAGGATCTACTTCAGAAGCCCTAATATTGCCGTCACATATTATTACATTTGATGAGGTTACAGAATTACAATTCACTTCTCTTGTGAAAGGTGAAAACACGAATTTCTTATGATTATGATGCTGATCAGAGATACATAATTGCCGATGTGATTTTACGAATATAACCTTCATCAAAAATCACCATCAACACAAAGATAAACAAGATCTAGTCAGATCCCAGACGATCAAGTTTGTGAATGAAGTTAAATCACAAAGATATGAAACCAATAAGAAATCTTCTTGTCTTCAAAGCTTCAATGTCTTCTTCTGTACCTGCACAACCAAGCTTGATTCCAACTTATGATCGATCGCACACAGAACGGAGTCTGTTAACAATGGATGATCACAAGTCAAAGTTAGATCTAAAAACAGATCTGAACAACAGTTAATCCCTTGATCTAGTTTGATTGACCTTATGCCAGAAGAGAAGGCTCTCAAGAATAATCAAAGCAATCAAGGTTTAACAACCATTAGCCAATCAAATTAATAATCGAAAACTAAAATAACAATGCAAATTCTAGTTTCCCACCAACGGTACTATCTAGACGCTTCTTGATCCCAAATAAGTCTTCAAACCAGCGGACGTAAGATATTTCTCCTAATTAGGTTACTCTCCTCTCCAAGATAGTATTATAAGCAATGCTATTAGTCGGTTACAACAATGACTACAATATGACGTTCCTGCCTCGGGATAAGTTTGTAATAAGAACAAACTTCACTATTTATAGACTAAAGTAGATATGACACTAAGGAATTTCCATAATCAAAAATATTCTCAAGGTATGCGATAACCACCTAAATTCGGTTTTGTATGATTCCAACCAATATCCAACAATAGTACTGATATCCTTCTTGGATTACAAATTTACAACTTCATATTAGCTAGCATACAAGATACTTAACTAATATATCTTTCAGAGATATGTTTTGCTTGCTGGAAAAATAAAATATATAAATTCAAAAATCTTAATAAAATGATTCTCAAACATTTCGGTTTGAGATGTCACCTTGAGTATCAAGGAATATCTTAGAACAAAAAAATATAAGTTTTGTGCACATGTTCAAATTACTCAATATGTCGACATCTTGAACAAAAAAAAAAGTTATTTATTGAAGATAACTATACATTAGTTTAATAACAAGTATTAAACACTAAAAATTAAAGTGTGATTAGTCTCCCACCAATTAATGGTACTACTAGACCTTCTTGATCCCAAATAAGAATCTCATCTAGTTTTTAGTGTTTTAGTCCAAAAAGAACCAGACTTACTCGTTATTGAATCAACAATCCACATGACTCAGGTGTGTTATGGGATGAGTTTCTAAGAATACATGCTCCACAATTTATAGTGTTATGACCAAGGCTTTGATTTGAAACCATCAAAACCAATTCCGTAAATTCTCAAAGATACTTAATTAACGCAATTATATACTTGATATTCTTTAGATTATATTAACACACGATGTTGTAATATATGAGATATCCTACTAATATGACAATTAACATTAGTTGGTGCAAATCTATGTACTTTGCTAAATTAGAAAAGTAGTTATGTGCAATCTTCTGGGAAAGGAAAACAAATCAATGTCGATCCCAAAAATGGTTTCGAAAATGTATCACAAGATATTAATAGGATCTTGCCTTACGTATCAAAGGATTATATGAGAACAATAATATATTTGAGTTAAAACTCGTATTCCATATTGATCAGACATATGAACTATCACGAGCAAACTTTCTCATCATTCGAAATATTAAAGACTAAAAAATGTAAAACAGAGATTTCGAAATTTGCAAGCTTAGGAGCCATCCTAGGATCGGTTTCTAAGTGTGATTGATCCTGAATCCTTTTAGACT
This sequence comes from Papaver atlanticum, assembly GCA_023531105.1. Classification (NCBI taxonomy): domain Eukaryota; kingdom Viridiplantae; phylum Streptophyta; class Magnoliopsida; order Ranunculales; family Papaveraceae; genus Papaver; species Papaver atlanticum. The sequence continues at coordinate 4,973,338 of JAJJMB010007130.1, forward strand.
TAGAAACTTAATTCGGGTTTAACCAAACTTTAAATTATTTCTAAGAAAAATCTTTTCGAACATGAGTTGAAAGTCCTGATTCACCACTAGATAAACATATCTAGATTCCCAAAAGTTCAACACTAATTCATGACGAAAATAAAAAAAAATATATGACGTAACTCAATACAATCAGTTGTAGGAACAACTAATATATATCCTTCTTCTTGATACTTAGCTCATAATACTGATCAAGTTATCTACATACTAAAGCTATGTAAAGAAAAAACTTCGCATGTTGTACTTTTAAAGAATATGACTGAAAGAACTTGATAGAAATGGAAAAAGTTAAAATCAGTGGTTATTAATCTCAATCTGAAGGATGACGTATGTCTTCGTTTATCTTCAATATGTCATCAAGTCTTCGAAGAGTAACTAGAGCATGTCTCATATTTATATGTCGCAAGTCTAACCTAACAAAGTTGGCTTTAGTAAGCAATTCAAGCGATCGGGTATCAGAACTAAACTTGACATACTAACTCTTGGTGGGTTCAACTGGGTAGTGCTCTAACACATTTTTGCATTTTTTGCACTTAGGAATCTTCATAATTGTCCGGTCTTTTCTTTTTAATTATGATGTTATTTGCCGAAAGATTACTTTGTTTATTAGATTATATATTTACGTGATGACCTGAACCTCCACTGATATTGCTCTCACTTAGCCAATGGGCATCGCTACGGTTATCCAGCAACTTCTCAGGAGGTCGTCCATCCCTGGATTACTCCCTCTCGAGCACGCTTAACTGCAGAGAGTTGTTTGACAATTCTAAAGCCACATGTGCTGAAAAGGCCTTAGTGTTTGTAAAGGGAACATCATTACTTATATTGCATTCTACCAACTACTGCTAAATATTTGGTTTTCGAAAGACAAAACTATTTTTATTTTCCTCCCAAAGTAGTAACAAAACCTACCAACCCAAAATATAAAACTACTTGCAATGTATTCATCGTTTTTCTTTGGTGGTTACAGAAGTCTAACCACATATACATAAGAAATTTGTACTCCATATCAAGTTTTTCATCCAATATTAAAATTTCTTGTAAATCACTTGAAAACTTTTACTATTGCTCCTACTACTTAAAATCAGTGAATATGATGAGTTCGGCAAGAAAAACGTAGATGATTAGTGGTGTTGATGAAGCACTAAAAGATCAACCTACCATTAGTACACAATAATATCGACATTGCAATGTGTAAGTAATCAAAGAAATAGATGGCGGTGACTAAATACAACCCACACTTTGGTTAAATACAACCCACTCCTAGAAAGTTAAATGTTTGTAAACTGATTTTATGTAGGTAAACAAAACCCAGCCTTTTAATTATCGTTTTACTTCTTTATCGGATCAAAGGATCAAAGTTTACAGGAAAATAAAATCCATAACTAATTTTCTTGGGAAATTTTTTCACAATGATGAATTGATTGTATCATACAAAAGAGAGAAACTTCAATCATCGATTTTCCAAATGATGGAACCCAATCATTCCGAGTTTAACATATTGTTTACCCATCGTTGATTGAGATTTGAATGGGATCATAGTCAATCACTTATCGCTGGTTATCTAGTTTTATCAGTTTTAATTACTGACCTTAGGAACGACCTTGATCTCAATTAGCATTGTTATTGGTATTTTATTATCATCGGTGGTTGTGATCCCATGAAACTCGTTTGTTTTAGAAAAAATCTAAAATTCTATGACAATGTCTCGTGATCGGAAGAGACTGTAACTTTGTTTCCAGATAAAGAAAGAAAATATACATAAGTCGATGAGGATGGAGGTGGCCATAACAAGTCTAATAGGAGTGTCAATTACCCACATAGCTTGGGTTTATAATTAATTTGTTTCTACATTAAGGGTTGCAAATATTCAAAAATATGTTGTATTTAGTCACTGCCAAATATATTCATAGAGTTTCTAAACAAGATATTAACCATCGCGATTCATGTGCTAACCATTAATTGGGTTTTGAGTTTGAAGGTTCGGGTGGATTAGCAAGTAACACTTTATTTATTGTCATATTGTAATTTAGAGATTGTGTTGCCAAAAAAAAAAAAAATGTAGAGAGGAAGATTTTTCTTGCAGAGTTATGTTCTTTGTTTCATTAAATGGTACATCTTTGTGGTAAGGGCCCAACTTTGTCCAGAGCTATGTTTAAGTCCTGGTCAAAAATTTGACCCAAGTTGATTACCTTGACCATAAGAGAGTTAAATATTTGAATTTACTAACTAAACCCTAAACTTCAGTTTATTTGCTAACTCTATCAATATTATGATAGTTGGACACATGGCGAATTAAGATCTCACATTGATAGATGGCTATGATCTAACCATTGAATGTACCTTCATTAGATATTTGTATAAAATTTCCAAGCTAGTGATATTGATAGGTACACTCAAAGAAAAATATAATACCATATGAAGGGAGTTAATTTGTAGTTCTGTAATTCCCATTTGTATAGAAGGATATTTGAGACATCCTAATTCAAAAATATGTTAAGACAGTGATGGCGGATAGTACAAAACGAGGGTTGTAGATAGCCTTGTTTGTATATTGTGGCCATAAAAGAATTGTTTAATGGGGCGGCAAGAAACTCTAAGGGCAAAGACCATTTACCCACTTTGGCGCACGAGATGTCGTTGGTTTTTCCATAACTCCTTCAGAACACAAGATCTAATATGTTGAGAAATTCACATTTATTTGGCAACACCTTAATGATGTCATGCAGTTAGTGCCTTATTGCAAATGGACCAAAGACGGAACTTGTACACCACCTGTTATTTTTCAGCGGATGGTATTTATATGAAGTTGTCAAATATTGTAAAGCTTAATTACTAGAATACTATTAACCTATGTGATCGAATAGCTAAGAGGAAAGACGTTGAAGTGCATTAGAGTTCTTCAATCAAAGTCTGGGAATATAGAATTGCGGTATTGGAAAACCTTGTATATGATATTCATCATGAAAAGTTCTTATGTTCTACACAATATGATTACATAACATGAACCACATGATCTACCTGGGGCAAAGTAATTCCAACACCAATTTTAAAGACAATTAGGCCCCACCTTCAATATCATGTTTTGAGAAATTTGAAACATATACACTAATGTATGGGAAATCTTATTAGATTTTATCAAAGAGCTACTTGTTTGCATTGAAAAAGTTCTGCTTGTTTTGGTGCATTTAAAACAATTTGTTAGTTTCTGTACAAAAAAAATCACTTTCAACGTAAAAAGGAATCGGTTCTAATATAAATTATTTTTTATTAAATCTTAACTTTTATCAATTATCTGATAATTTTACCACTTAGGGTAAAATATCTACTTGAATTTTTAACATGACCTTTCATTAATCAGAATATCTTACCTCTAAGTTATCCTTAGTTTTTATGTTACTTTGTACTTGATAACTTGGATGAAAATTTATTTCTCATTTACTTAGATTCTTATGATTATGGAAGAAAAAATTCTAATATACTGGCCAAATTATGAAATATCATATCAATTAATTAGAATATAATAAATTTATAAAATAAAATTGTAATGGGTATTCAGAAATTGGCTTAACCACAAATTATACTAGATCTATTGGCTTAACCACAAATTATACTAGATCTATTGAAGTAAGATCTATGATCCGATGTCTTTACTATTATTTCTAAATTAATTATTTAAAAAATAAAAAATCAGTTTTGTTTTATAGTTAGACCTAAATCTAGTGAACATAATGCTTGATTAACAAAGGAGTTAGGACAAAGCATGTGTGAACCACCAACTGCAAAATGCTTGAAAGTGTTTTTATATTTTAAGGGCAAGAAAATAATTAATTAGCTAAATCAACTTCAGTTGATTAAGCAGTTATACAACTTTTCAAGGGGAATAAATCTGGGTGGTCCTTTCGGCTAACTCGTTAATATGGGGGTGCATTATCGTTTCAAATTATCATAACATAATATGGATTGATTCCATGGTCACCTGGTAACAAATTGTTAAGAAATCTTATTGGTGTCCTAATCCGGTATATATTACTAACAGAAGCCGAAGAAAAAGGTTATGGGAATCTGACCTTAATTAACTAACTTGTCCGAATCATAATAAGTTAAGCCGTTTCGAATAAACTTTGTTGCAATTTGCATCGGGTCCAAGTCTGGTTTCACATGGAAATCATTTCCGGACGAGTTGATAAAGCTTATCTAATTTGGTCTCCATATGGCACACAACATCGTAGCCAACAGGTTTAGTTGTATTTTCTACTCCAAGTTCATATAGGATTTTTCATGTTATATCAGAAATGGTCTCCGGTTGAGATGTAAAGAGGGAGTGTTGAGAGACTGTTATCTTCACATCCTTAAAAGAGATCTTCTGGTTTCAGAAGGTCTGTTAGAGGACCGTGAAGGTCACAGTTCTTTATCTAATTTTAACTAGTTATTTTTAGTTTTAATAATCCTTATAAATTTAATATTTTTGAACTGTTTAACCAATTAACTTAAATTTTACAAGTAATTCCATTGTTCTCCATATTGGAGATGACTTTCTTAATCTCGCTAATGTCAAGGAACATTTGTTTCAATTTGGCCTCGTTATGTTTTCGAAGAGACGCCATGTAGGAACCCTTTTTTTTTTTAACTTCTCTTTTATAATCGTTGAATAAGATAAAATTTTCAATCAACTCTTCTCTTTTTCTTGGACAGTTTTACTTTCATTTTGCTGCATCATTATGCGACAAAACTAATCTTGTGTATCATAAAAAATTAGATGGAGGTACAACTAAAAAACTCCAAACTAGGTAACATGCATGTAATGCTGGTGTAGTTGTTCGTAGCTGGGTAAAACAGTCGCGCCCATGCAAGGAGCACCACCATGCCATTAATCTTTATACGTACACTCCTAGATCCACAATTGGTTGCTCTGACAACAACGATCTCTTTCTCTGATTAAGCACATTGGCAATGACTAGTGAGCATGGCACGAACAAAACCACAACTTGGCTGACACCGAATGCTACGTACTTTAGCCATCTCCAACTAGCAACTCTAGAATCCACAAGTCAAGTCAAACCATAGATTCTGGTAATCCTTGTATGCAAACATCACTGGTCTGAAGCTGAACACCTTATTAGATAACAACCATATTGAGCAATTCAGTTAACCAAATGCCTTCTATAGGCTCCTCAATCCAAATTTCTATAACCATGTCGACTAAAAAGAGAACACACACAAAACAAAAGAGAGAAAAAGAGGAGAAAAAGTAAAAACCTCCTAGTACATAAAAATGACATCCACCACCACCACTACTGTCAGTCGCTTTCTTACTTTTTATCCTCAACATGTAACTTTTAGTACCATAAATATCATCACTCAAAATCATAAATTTTACCTAGGTATCTAACTAGCAATCTCTTTGCTTTTGCAAGGAATAAAGAAACCAGTCGTAACTGTGATTATCACTACGTCGACATACATCAATTGTAGGATTTTTATGTGGTTTTACACTACGTCAGCAGAAAGTTAGAAGTGGATGTTGTTATCCATACATTTGTCCAAAGCAGTATGTAGACAGATGCGTCTGATGATGTATGTGTGAATAATTTGTTGGAAATAATAACAACAATTGTAAAAATACTGAGAGTAATACTTAGCTCGAGCTAATGGTTGATTTCGGATGTAACAGCAACAATTGTGGCCGAATAATAGAGGCACGTATGATATACGCTGTCCTAAAGACAATATCGCCTGCTATTTCTCTTGTAGAGACATGTTATAGCTTTATCGACGAGTTGCCTCCAGGATACAACTATCGTTAGCGTTCCTCATTGTAGCATACAAGAGAACACCCTTAGAACTTGGCAGTGATTAACGAGACTAAAAACAGAGAAAACTCGATAGTAACTTTGGTTACAGAAAAACAGAGGAAGAGCAGAAGTAGAGTTGTTTTTCTGTATAAAATGAGCTGAAGAATCCTCTCTTATATAGTGTTCAAGACGTCATAAACAAGAAGAAAAAACCATGCAAAGAACCCATGCGTATGACAGAAAAACACTGAGACGTACTGGTAATGTTTAGTTAAAAATAGTGCAAGACAGAGTCAGACATAGAACAAAGTGCAGATGCTTTTGCTTTTGGCAGTCATAGAACAGAGTGTTTCTTTTTCTTTTTGCAGTCATAAAACAGAGTGTTGCTTTTGCTTTTAGCAGTCATGAAACAGAGTGTGTGTTGCTTTTGACAGTCAACAAAGAAACACGTGTGTCAGACACATGAGACGAACACGTACAGACAAAGAGTAAG
>JAJJMB010007130.1:4979674-5018109 GCA_023531105.1 Papaver atlanticum
TGTCAGACACATGAGACGAACACGTACAGACAAAGAGTAAGATTCTTGTACATGTGTGGAAAACGCGTACGAAAATTTTCAGCAAAAAGATAGGATCTAATGAACCCACACCCACGCCCGAGCCCGCCCGACCGGACGGACGTCGGCGGCGTGCGTGCTTCGATGCGAAGCACCGCGCATACGGGAAAGGCAACCTTGCCCTAGTCTAGGTCTTCTCCCTCACACAAAAGTGTGTAGTCCCAAAGGGCCATGCCCTTTAGGGAAAACCCATGGTATTTAAGTATAAAACTCTTAAGATTTTAGTCTATGTGGGACTATTGTTTTATCTATTCAAATGAAAAAACAACTAGTGGGCAATAGGTCTAGGGATCAAGTCATGGTGCATGCTTTTCAAAACCCTTTTTTTCTAACAATCCCCCACATGAATGATAAAACATATCGATAAAACACGAGAAAACAGAAGACATCAAAATTTGGCTAAGGTGTCCCAGAGATTGAACCTTAACTTAGTGAGAGGTTACCAGAACTGCTTGTTGTAACGGTGAACATAATGTCTTAAACCGCCAATAGTGAATGCAATTCAGAAATAACAACCGCACTTGATGTCTCAAAGGAAAGCTGCCAAGCTCTTGCCGTTGTGCCCGTTTTGGCCGTGGGCTGAATCCCAGACTTAATGAATGTCTTTAGAGAATCAGCTCAAATTCTCATAGGAAGCAGCCCTACTTCGAACATCCACATAGGTGAGTCCATTAAGAGTGTCCTGCCACACCCCGCTTTAAACAAAGCCATGGAACCCATTAAGATCTCAACATATCATCCTAACTCATGCAGGTAGCACTATCACACATTTACACCATAGGGAGGGACAAAGATAGTGCTTTCTCGATATCACCATAAATTAGTTGTCTCATTGAACCTTGATCTTGGAGCTCCATTCACAAGGTTGAGTATCCTTCATGGTGATTTATTTTATAAGAGCTTAAGTCCCATCCCCCTCGATATGGATCTAACTACCTCTCTAGATAAGCCTTTCGTCAAAGGATCTGCAATATTATCTTTGGAATTTACGAAGTCTATAGAGATAATACCAGTAGAGAGTAGTTGTTTCACTGTCTTGTGTCTTCTTTGTAGATGTATAGACTTTCCGTTGTATACATTATTCCTTTCGCAACCAATAACAGCTTGACTGTCACAATGGATTGCGATCGAAGACACAGGCTTAGGCCAGAGTGGAATTCCTCCCAAGAAAGCTCGTATCCATTCAGCTTCCTCTCCAGCTTTCTCCAAGGCTATAAACTCATATTCCATAGTGGATCGAGCTATACATGTCTGTTTGGAAGACTTCCATGACACATACGCACCTCCAAGTGTGAAGATGTACCCACTAGTGGATTTGCACTCATCTGAGTCTGATATCCAGTTGGCATCACAATACCCTTCTAGCACAGCAGGATACTTCCCGAAACTTAAGAAATAGTTTGAAGTGCCTCTCAGGTAGCGTAGAACTCTGTAGAGAGCATTCCAGTGATCCCGTCCAGGGTTGCAAGTGTACCTGCTCAATCTACTCATAGTGTAGGCAATATCAGGTCTTGTACAGTTCATCAAATACATAAGACTGCCAACAACGCGAGAATAATCGAGTTGAGAAATTCCCTCACCCTTGTTCTTTTTCAAGTTACAGGTGGGATCATAAGGAGTAGATACAGGTTTAGCATTTTCATGATTAAATCTCTTAAGTACAGTTTCAGCATAATGAGATTGACTAAGACTATATCCATCGGACGTCTTTCTGATTTTCATCCCTAAGATTACATCATCAGGGCCTAAGTCTTTCATGTCAAAGTTTTCGTTCAACATGCTTTTAGTGGTATTAATAATATCAATGTTACTACCTAATATGAGCATATCATCAACATACAGGCACACAATAACATGAGCATCATCCACAGATTTAATGTAAACACATTTATCAGATTCATTAACCTTAAAACCATTAGATATCATTACATGATCAAATTTTTCATGCCACTGTTTAGGTGATTGTTTTAAATCGTACAGAGATTTATTCAATTTGCATACTTTGTTTTCACAACCTTTCACTACAAAACCTTCAGGTTGGTCCATATAAATTTCTTCATTCAATTCACCATATAAAAATGCAGTTTTAACATCCATCTGATGTATATGTAAATCATAAATAGAAGCAATAGCAATCAACATCCTAATAGAAGTGATTCTAGTGACAGGTGAATAAGTATCAAAGAAATCTAATCCTTCCTTTTGTCTATAGCCTTTAGCTACCAACCTAGTTTTGTATTTTTCTACAGTTCCATCTGTTCTAAGCTTCCTTTTGAAGACCCATTTGCAACATATGGATTTACTACTAGGAGGTAAGTCTACAAGCTCCCAAGTTTCGTTTTGCTAAATGGACTCCCACTCATTTATCGAAGCTTCTTCCCAGAAGGGAGCTTCCGGAGAATTCATAGCTTCCTTATAGGTTTGAGGTTCAGACTCTACCATAAGAGTCATAAAATCTGGACCAAAACTTGTCTCGGCTCTAACCCTCTTACTTCTTCTAGGTTCGGTCTCATCTTCTAGAGACGGGGGCTGACTAGTCGAAGGAACATCTGTAAGGTCATCATGGACCCTTTTGCGAGGTCCAGACCCTAAGGGAAAAATGTGTTCAAAAAACACTGCATCTTTAGATTCCATTATGGTGTTCAGACCAATGTTATTATGGTCAGAACTGATGACCATGAACCTATATGCACTAGTATGGTCAGGATATCCTAGGAAAACACAATCCACAGTTTTAGGTCCTATTTTGGTTTTCTTGGAGTGGGGAATGGCCACCTTGGTCAAACACCCCCACACTTTAAAGTGTGCATATGAAGGTTGTCTTCTTTTCCATAACTCATATGGAGTCTTTTCAGATTTCTTAAGTGGAACTCGGTTCAAGATATAGCATGCAGAGAGAATTGCTTCCCCTCACAGGTTCGAAGGTAACCCTAAACTAGCTAACATAGCGTTCACCATATCTATGAGTGTTCGGTTTTTCCTTTCAGCTATTCCATTCGACTCAGGTGAAGAAGGTGTAGTAGTTTCATGAATGATGCCATTAAGTTTGCAAAATTCTCCTATAGGTATCACATACTCACCGCCACGGTCTGACCTAAGAGTTTTTAATTGTAACACCTCTTTGGTTTTCTACTTCAAGTTTATATTGTTTGAAATCCTCTATAACTTCATCTTTACTTCTAAGAAGATAAACCTGACAGTACCGTGAGTAATCATCTATAAAAGTGATGTACCATCTTTTACCACCTCTAGTTGGAGTTGATTTCAAGTCTCCTAAATCCGAGTGGATTAGTTCTAAGGGAACTGTACTACGTTCAACCCTTTTGTTAAATGGTTTTCTTGCATATTTAGATTCAACACAAATTTCACATTTATGACTTCTGTCAATGTTTATTTTAGGTATGCAACCTAAAGTAGCAAGTCTTTCGATGGATTTGAAATTAACATGTCCTAGTCTATCATGCCAAACATGTGAGGAGTCACAAACATAAGCAGAAGAAGATGGGTTATCACTCATGTTCAAAGCAAGTACACTAAGCTTAATCATGTTATCGGTGACATAACCTTTTCCTGCGAAGTCACCACTTTTCGAGATTACAACATTGTTAGACTCAGCTACAATTTTAAAACCTTTCCCAAGTAAGATGGTTTCTGAGATAAGATTCTTGCATATGTCCGGGACGTGATACACGTCATTCAATGCGAGAGTTTTTCCTGAAGTGAGCTTCAATTCAACCTTGCCTTTTCCCACCACTTTCGCTGTGGAAGAGTTTACCATAAACAATTTCTCATCGTCTCCTACTTTGACATAGGAGGAGAAAGCATTTCTGAACTTGCAGACATGCCTGATGGCTACAGAATCTAACCACCAGTCTCTCACATTGGTCATATTAGAGACAAGGTTGACTTCAGACACCATGCCAGTAAAATATCCAAAATCATCTACTATATTTGCTTTATTTTTCTGTTTTGGATCATTTTTGGTCTTTTTAGGCGCCCTACAGTCTTTGGCCATATGACCGGTTTTACCACAGTTATAGCAGTCACCTTTGATGGTGTTTTTAGAGACACCACCCTTTGGCTTAAGATGGTTACCTTTGGAGTTACGACGTTTGTTACGTTTGTTACCATTTTTGCTGGATTCAGATTTTCCATCATGTTCTTTCTTTGTTGCAGCATTGTCATTTAGGATATGAGCTTTGTTGGACATGTCTTTGCTCAACAACAAGTTTTCGCAAGGAAAAAAAAAGAATAAAGGGTTTTCACAAGGAAAATTTCAACTACCGATAATGTTATAGTAGAGCCACACAGACACTAATTTTCTCGTGGGTCAATATTCATCCCTCTAATTAAGTTGTAATCTTGATTTTTACAGTTGTATTGCTATTTTCATTTGGGATCCTCCATGAATAACTGTACTGTTTTATTGGAAGAGAAGTGTTTGTCCTTCTTCTTTCAAGCCTCTGCAACTTAGATACATAATTTTTTTTTCTTTCTATATATACTCAGAAAACAAACGACTCGCAGAGATAAAAGTGTGTAAGAAATATTTATTGCTTAAACTCAAGGAACCTGGGGGATTAATGCGAGATTATTCTCTGCATGCCCCTCACATAACCTCATAGTATATATATACATAACTGTGTCATTAATATAGGAAACCCAAATATCGTTAGTGTAGCATGTCATCACCCAGGGTATATACCAAAGATCGTGATGATGACGATTAATAATTAACTCCTCTTAAAAATAAAAGATTGATGATAAGAACTGAGTAAACATATCTTACTCGTTGAATGGGTATTGGGGTCGAACTTGAACATTTTTTCGCTTCAAGAAAAAGCAGAAGAAAAGAGTGCTTTGCTTAAGAATAATTAAGAAGCACCAACTTTTGGGCATTAATAAACAACAGAGACGAGAGTGCTTTCTAGACAGAGTTATTGCGGTTAATATTTATGTTTATAAAACAGTGTAGATCAACATACGTATATATATACCAAATGAATGGGTTCCAAGCTATGCATGAAGTTACGTGAGGTTGATGATCAGTATATTCCCTAATATTCTAATACCATTCTGGATTAATGCATGTGTCTCATTCAACTTCCAAATCCAACCTCTTTAATTTGTCGCAAGAAAAAAAATAAAAGCAAGAAAAAATAGTGTATACCATGAGAAAGAAAAAGACAGAGAGATATAGGGAAATTAGAAGAATGGGATCAGATGGGAAGGAGAAAGTAAAAGTATGCATGACAATCAGGCGCTTTTGCTTTCTTTACCAAAGTTTATCATTACATACCATAATGAATTAAGGAATTTAATCAAATATTTGTTTTTGGTACACTGTCGGCCTCATGATACCCATTTCATTCCAATCTCCAAACTTTCTAATACAAAACTTCTTGAGAGCCAATCTTAAGTTATTTTCTTAGTACTAATTGATACATTATATTAAAATGGGTGCACACTGCAAAACCGTCTGGATATGGTCAGTTGATTCTTCCTTTCAAACAAACCAATAAATGAATTTCTTTAGTTATTCTGCTAAGTGACATGATCCTAATTGATGAAATAATAACCATTGATTTATATGGACCAAAGTCTAAAACATAATTAGTGATTCATGCATCATGTTCTAGTTATTCTATTAGCTTAATCATTAATTTTAATCACATCACCAATCAAACACTACCCAGTAGCTAAAAGGCGTCTTACAAAAAGTAGAGACATCACCATAGACCATTAACAAACATTTCTTTTTTCTTTCCAATTTTTTGACATTTACTTGTCTGGCCAGATATAATCCCGTTTGGTGCGTTTATGAATTCCATTAGTGCTTGGTTCAGAACAATTCATTTCCATTACCCGCAACTACTTCAACACGTGTCAGCATATAATTCCTTGAACAATGGGAATTCAAACCTACCCTGATTTTGTTAATTTTGGAAAACGCGTTGATCCAGGGCATACAGTAAAACTAAGACAAAGTAGCCATGCAAGCTAATTATAAACTTCAAAACCCACAGTAGATACTCAAAATATCTAAGTCCTAGCAGAGACATCGGCCACTAGCTATAACTAACAATCTCCTGCCATTTTCATCACACTCCTCAGGATTGTGTGTTGCAATCAACTGTAAAACTCCAACTTCATTCACGCCCCTAACTCAAAGGCTCAAGCCTGCAGTTTTCATAAAATTACCTTGTATGATTGTATCGGTGATTTGGCTCGACCAAATGCATTAGGATTAGTTTCAGGATGCAAACTAATATTGATGCCTTTAAAGATTAATATATTTCATATTTGTAATCAGACAATGGTTATGTGGGGATAAACTCGGTTCTACAGTTAGGGCGTCGGAAGGTCCCTCCACCTTCAAGATTCAAAAGGTTTCAGGGAGGGAGGTGCAAAAGTTTAATGAGCTAAACGTTCAACTATCCCAGACTAAAGATCCTTCAGCTCTAAGCTAATCTTTTAACGGTCCCATCAAATTTTAGAAAGCAAACCGTAAATAACCCACCACAACTTTAGTGCCACATGACTCGAAAAAAGTTTTCTACGCAAAAATACACCGTATATTTATACGGTTTTAATACATCATCAAATTTTTAGTGGGTCCCATCAACGAACTTTCGAACGTCCATAAATACCAAACCCTTGCAACTCAATTCTTCCCTTTTCCTTCCCTTCTTTCTCTTTTACTTAGTTATCATTTCGTAATAGCGGTTTTGCGAAAACCATGTTTCTGTCTGAGGAAATGTTCGGAATACCATATCCGATTATCGGAAATGGTTTTACACCCTGTGAGAATCAGGATGATGGTGTTGAAATAACTAGCTTTTTTCTCTCTCTTTTATCATCATCACCTGAAACCACTACTACTACTACAAATTCTGTGCTGTCGACAAACTCAAGTTTATCGAACGATACAACTCGGGCGGTATCTGAAGAAGCGCAACAAGAAAGAAAAAAGAGACGAATGATTTCGAACCGTGAGTCCGCAAGAAGATCTCGCATGAGAAAACAGAAACATCTCGAAGATTTAAGAGTTCGGTTAAACAAAATGAAATTTGAAAACCGAGAGATGAAAAACCGTTTGAGCTGCGTTGTTCAAAATACTCAGCTCTTTCGAAGAGATAATGATAAGCTTCGGTTCGAATCAGAAATTCTTAGACGAAAACTATCTGATATTCGTCGTATCTTAATCTTACGAAAGCTTCATCAACAGTTCTCATCAATGAACGGACCACTGAACTAAAATATTTGGCCATAAATATAAAACTTTAAGTACGTGCCCAAAATATATGAAAATTGGATTATATATCTGTCTATCTTTCTCTTGTTTCTCTCTCAGTCTCTCTAAGCTAGAATGAACTAGCGAGCTAGTGACCACATGTTGGAGCATGTTTTTGGCTCTACCATGAGGATCTAAAAATGTAGAGGCTTCCGTGGGTATATGGGTATAATAGCATCATTTTGTAAAGAATTGTGGGGGTTAATTTAGTCTAATTAAAGGCTTTTTCATTTGAATATTTTGTCTTTTAATTCATTTTGGAGTAGTAGCTAGCTACTGTATATAAAGGCAATACGTCCTCGCTTCCTCTATTTGCACTTTGAAAACTTTCTCTTTAGGCCTCCAGAGATTTCATTTATATTACAGTGTCATATCCGCGCACTCATAAATATAAACAGCATTGCGTGATGTAATACGTCGCAATGCTGGATAAATATTGGTAATTGGTATGATCACAAGCGTCGTCTAATTAATCAAAAGTTTTGCTGAGGTCGATTTTCCACAATAAATTTCGTTGACATGGAGATATGTACTAATTTCTCGACTGCACGTACGTACTAGATGTGTATATATAATATTAGGATCGGCATAAATTGATCTGTTATGAAAACCCCAATTGTGTCTTTCATCCATCTGTCAACGGCTTAAAATGAACTCCACCTTCCTGACAAGAAACATCATGAAAATCTAATCCGATGGAATTAAGCTTCAGACTGTATTTACGGTACACCTCGCAACACGGAAGTACCTACGGAAGGTAATTTTTGGGAGATGCTATATAACGGAACATATCCTAATAAAATGTATGTAATGAATGATAACATCCTTATAGTGTGCATGAAAATCCTTAGCTAGGATTTCTACAGGTGACATAAACAAGCATACTCAAATATTTACTCTTATATTCTATATTCCCTGCTGGAATTGGTAGAACTAATCCAATAATCATATTTCTTTAATTAGTTGACGATGAATCGACTTCTATTCAAGTTACTTGCAAAAGTAACTATATGCAAACGATAAATGGTTGAAGAACAACAAAGTAAGTGTACGTAATAATAAAACAAACTATTTCCTTCAAAATATATATAGGCGCCGCTTAATTTAGCATAATACTAAAACGGATATATACTAGAAAAAAAGAAAAACGGATACAGCAGCGGAAGCTTTACAAATTACAATGACGAGCCTCCTCACCTAAAAATATATTATTCAAAAAGGAATTGGCATCAACTAGCTTCTACATATTGCAAGGGTTATTTCTAGACTAGTCTTTACTTTTTTTTTTTCCTTTTCTCTTGTTTAGAGTTTAGCAACAGACCCCGAGTCTTCTGGCTAGCTTTTAAGCCTAACTTATCCATTTACACAATATATAGTTCTACGAAGAAGTATGCAAACTTGCTTCTACATATTGCATGTACTTTCAATTTTGTCAAGCGTATGTGTGACAATATTCCATATTATCACATGTTAGTCTTATGTACACTTATGCGAAGAAATTCGTTTCTACTTCTGCAGAAAAGGATGAAGAGAAATTCGGCATCAACTTACTAATAGTAAATGTTGCAAATTTAGCTCCGACCATTTAGATTCTGATGGCATTCGTGCGCGTGTGGCCAAATGCATACTGGTTGTACTTAATGACAATTTGAGGTCCACAGATAGAATACATACTTTGCTAATATGAATTATGCAAAAGCGACGGCATAAAAAAGATTATACGGATTAGGTGCCTATAAAATTACACATCTGGTCAAAATATAAACAGTATATACAGTATTACTATTGAACTAATCAGTCTTTTAGTGCACAAATTAACTAATAACTCTTATAAGACAACATTGAATTTAGACAACGAGAGAGAGAATAATGCTTTGCTCAAATGTGCTTTCTTATGGTTGGGGGTGATAAAGGAGTAGGTGAGTGTAGATCTGTAGGGTACGAGAAATCAAAATCAGTCCATGGAAATAGAGAAAAAGGTTATTGTTCCCTCCATGAACGTGTTGAAGACTTAATTGACGTCAACTTTTGTTCTTTACTTCGTTCTTAAGTTCTTTCAAATTGCCACACTTAAGAGATAAAGTTACTCATTTCCTTTTCTCACTCCCTTGATAGTTGAAACATTTAAATTAAGATCATGATTGATTTTTGGTGTCTTTATATGCACACAGTAAAAGATTGGATTTGATACATAGCTGCACTTATTAGAAAAAGTCAGAAACATACGTTTTTGTGCTTTCTGGCATTTGAACAAAGATTAAATGATCAGTGTAGTTGAAAGTGATGTCTAGGTATAGAGCTCGCCATAATGCATTTGTCAAGGCAACCTGTAACCAACTATAATAACTTCTTGTTGCTACTGCGATTGCAGTCGCAATGGTCGTCTGTAGGTAATCATATAAATACTAGATGATGTGAACTGCCAAGGATCGAGTGCAGTTACAAATACTAGATGATGTAAACTGCACATATAATCTGACAAGGATGGGAATGCAGTATTACAAATCCAAGTTCATAGGCACATAGAAAGTTAGAAACATGGACACGTATTATCCATGGTTTTAGAAACAATGCCATGCTGCTTCACCACCTGACAGACTTAAGGTGATGGGCGCAAAATTTCCAGTGGAAACATGTTCTAATGACCTCTAGAAATCCCTCCTAGACCCATAATACCATTAACATCTGTGAGTCACATAACACACAAGAACAGCAGAAACTGGAGATTCTCTACGATTTACATGTTACCCAGATACAACTTGGGAAACATGAGCGCTGCCTACAGTAGCAAACATTCACAGGGCCGGACCAATGAATCTGCCTACCAAATTCTCATTTCATATATCTAAGAAATAACAGATCATCCATGAAGATCTCAGTGGATTATTTGCACCGAGCAAAATAACTCCTTTTCTGATAGAAGTGATCTACTTGATGTGAATACTGAATCATGCCAAATCAACGTCTTAACCCCTCCAATCGACTAGTAAACTCTTGTTCTACACATTGTATTTCTCCAGCAACGAATAGGTCCCATTCTACCAGTGTCAAAGAAAATCTATTTTCACGCTTATGAGTATCCAATGCAAGAAAACCTTTGATAATCTTAAGAGTAAGTTTCAAAAATTAAGGGCAGCAGAGACAGGCGTAGCACACAATGAATGGCAATGTTGGACCTGTTTTCATCTGCCATGGCATTAGCAATATCAAAAGAATATCCAGTACCCACAACCTCTATCCATTCCTACCTGTATGACACATTACTGAGAAAAATGACAATGCAGGACCAGAAT
Organism: Papaver atlanticum; assembly: GCA_023531105.1. NCBI lineage: Eukaryota > Viridiplantae > Streptophyta > Magnoliopsida > Ranunculales > Papaveraceae > Papaver > Papaver atlanticum. The sequence continues at coordinate 4,990,340 of JAJJMB010007130.1, forward strand.
TGACTAATTTCAAGAGGATCCTTAGCCCAAAAATAACTACACAGTGACAGGATCATTCAGAACAATAATTCCGAGAAGTGCCATATATTGCTCCAGGACTTCTTCAAATCCATAGAAAATGACTAATTCCACTATCCTCCATGAAATTCTCATCTTTCGTTGGCTCGGTCCTTTTACTATACACGGATTTAGGTCACTTGTGGCATTGCCCTAATACAAAAAAATACATGTTTGTTTCAGTCATAAGCCAAGGTGTCGCTGAAGCCATTTAGCTAAATGACGGTTCATTGTTTGAGCTGACAGAAATGCGTTTTATCTGGAAAAGGAGAATGCCTTTGCGGGCCGCCCCCCCCCAGACTGTCAAATGCTTCACTTTTGACTCCAAAGTCTAGGAATGACCAAAGGTTAGAGATGCTTACCTAGAGTGCCTATCACAGTTTTCAATGACTTTCTAGGTTAGCTATTCTCACAGAAAGCCTACTTCTAAATAGACATCCAAATGTAGTGGACAAATTACTAAAATAAATAAATAAATCAAGTAAAAGCAATTTAATTAATGTATCTTATTAATTTGTAAATGTTAGCCATGTAGGTGAACCATACCAAAGTCGAAGCTAACCTTCCAACTCCAAAACATTTGACATATTTTTGAATCTCAAAGTTCACAAAATCACTATCAAAGATATCCTCCTTTTGGTATGAGAGATCAGCTAAGATAACCATTTTAAGCATTATCATCGACATCTCCAAGCATCTCGCTAAAATCCATTTTTACATCATACCTGGTAAGCTATTCCATGCAGCTGAATTTGATAAGATGCTCCGGATATAACTTTCTTGACCAAAAAGGTACTGCTCAAGCAGGATTCTTTGCACACTCAGGGTTGGCCTTTGTTGGCACTGCAGATAAATAGCCATGATGTTAGCTTTTACAAAACAGCAACAAAATCCCTTTTTCAACACCTTTTGAAAAAAAACTAAAGCAAAACACAAGACTACGGATACGGAATTCATACTTGTTTTGCTGTAATGAATAGAACCAAGCATAATTCTAGGATAAAGTATGCAATCAACCTAAAATGCCATTTATAGAGTTAGAAAGCTTGAATGCATAGATAATAAAACCTCGAAAAGATAACCAGTGATCTTATCCTGGAGGAAGTGGAACTAACAAATGCTGCTTAAATTACACATTATGAAACTCTCAACAGACAACCTCTACCAAGCCACCTGAACAGATATTCTGTTACACCCACAGAGTATGTCAGCAATCATGTAAACCTTCAGCACTTGTTTGCGAGTGTAAACTGAAATAGATAATAAATAAGGTTTCTTTATGAATCCCCCATCATTGTGCAAGATCTGGTACCTTTACGTATTTATTGCAGTATCAAATACGACGGCACATTTAGTCAAGCAATTGCTTCATAAATGACCCCTTAATTTCTATAGATTCTTCTGTACAATAATCCTCCAGGAAGCCACCATAATATGCATATCATAAAATAAATAATCTGAGGAGCAACCTAGTAAGTGCATATTACAACCAAAAAATACATTCTGAACCTATCACGATATACACTAGTCTGTATATGACTCTTCCATTATATGACATTATTCCTATAATCCTATGGGCTATCCATCTACGGAATTTCAATGGACAGACTCACAGAATCAAGAACGAAGGATACTTTCTAGTTTGACAAAAGCAACATTAACTGAGACATAAATGCGTGCCAGACTATTGTCATTTACAAATTTCTAATCAGCTCAAAAGAATGAGAACAAAAAAGTAGGGCAGGGCAAAGAAGAACTACCATATCTCCCCATCCTCTCCAAGTTCCCCATCTTCAAGCTCCTCATGAGTGCCATTTCTGCGGGAGCCATCTCTATGATCTTTCCGATGTCTCTTGTGCCCACCTTCACTATCTGAATCAGGCGTGTATGCATGCTGCCCAGATGCAAAAAGGGGGAAAAATATATTTTTAACATGCTATGATGCCAGGAATTAAGGAATAATCAAAACATGAACGCATGATACTGTTACGTTACCTTTCTTGATTTTTTCCTAGAACTACTATGTCTTCGTGATTTCTTTGAATCATCTTTCTCCTCCTTCTCAGAACTCATGTCATCTGCCCCACTTTGATGTCGCTTTCGGTGTTTCCTATCCTTTTCCTTGTCCCTTTTTCTCTCCTCCTTCACATCAGATGCATCAACAGTGTCGCTCTCTGTATCATCCTTCTTAGAGCGTTCCCTCTCCCTATCCCTATCGCGTTCTCTCTCCTTCTCCTTTCTGTCTTTCTCTTTCCTTTTCTCTTTATCATCTCTTTCTTTTTCTTTCTTTGCCTGTGATCAATAGATATGGACAATTTAAGTAAAACATATTGCACCAAGAGAGAGAAGATTGAAATATTGATTTCACTAATTCCAGAACTTATATTTGCTTAATCTTAGTCGCCTCCACTCAATTTCTACCCTCATAAAAATAAAGACGGACTTATATCCTGGAACTCATGGAATCACATGCAAGGCATACAGAAGAACCTAAAAATGTAATGCAACTCACATGCCTAATATCGTGTTTTGTCCCAGGAACCACATAATTAGCACAACTGAACGTTACATAATAATGAAGTCTATTCTATAAGAAAATCACATCCAGAACTTGTCTTGATTCCTAACATGCTGCAAGCATAAAATGCAGAATTTGAATTTCCCAGGAATTAAATAAAATGCATCATACTTTACCAATTTCCCATATTAAAATCTAATTAACAGTACGCTTAAAATGAAGAGGATATTAATACATGAGCTGAAACCATATGTTGACATGCATACCTTCTCTTCGTCGCGTTTCCGTTCCTTCTCTTTAGCCTTTCCTTGCAAAAGTCTAATGTAGTCCTCAAATAGCTCCTTCTTATCGCTCTCTTCTGCAATGGATCTGGCCAAGCATAAAAACTAATTAGGATATCGTAAATAGAGAGGTTTGACAGTTGTTTATACAAATAAAATTGAAAGTTCGCAATACCTATACTCTTGGCTGTCTTCAAATAGTGGCTTGCAGTCCTCCCAATTTGAAGATGTTGTTATATCCTAAGGTGAGAGAACATATTAGTATGCATGTTTGTGAAGACTATCATCTCATGAAATATTGAAGAGCAAGGACATAAAAATCATTGATATACCTTAATTGAGTGTAATAGATCAGAGAAGTCATCAGCCAGACGTTGACGCTTTTTAGCCTCCTTCTCTTCCTTCTCCTTGATCCTTTCCTGCAGCTCTTCAAATACAAGCTGCAAAACATGTTAAACGTCAGTCTAGACTCGCAACCACATCGTACACAAACAACATAGATAGAAAAAAAAAATAATAAGCAGGACCATGTCCACAAGTTTTTTTCACTCTATGTAGTGAACAGACCAAGTTCGATTCTCTTTTAAGGACTAGAAACTTACGTCGATAGAGAAGAGGAAAGTTACTAAAATATTTTAAATAGGTACTCTGGGACTTATAAACCAGAAGGAGAACTACCTGCAAGTTAATATCTGATACGGAGTTCAGATCCTCCGCAATAGCAGCCTTGAACTCTTCAGAAGTCAAAGCAGACGACATAGTAATCTGCAAACAAACCAACATATGAAATCACAAACAAAACCAAAATTTGCAATTACACGATTTCTGGGAATAAAATGAGATTACCTTTCCCAACTTCAGAGCATCTTTCACCCGAGTTTTATCATCTCGGTACTGTAAGGAAAATAATGAAGTGTTACATAGCAGAAAAAAGAGGAACATTTAATGGACTCCAATGGACAGTTAACACAATGTTACTAAATTGTCAACCTTTGAAATAAAAGATAACTGTCCATCCTATCTTACTATACAGATGACTATGTGAAACATTCGTGAAAAACATAAAAACCAAAAAATATTACATCCAGCAAGATGTGTGAACCTTCTTCCAATAAATTCCTTCTAACAACTAAAACCTAATTCCTTCAAATAGTAGTTTGCATCAGTGGTAACAATAATAAATGCCCAAGATTTTAAATCCTTAGCCCACAGAATCAGGATTTAAACACCCATCCTATCTTACTATACAGATGACTATGTGAAACATTCGTGAAAAACATAAAAACCAAAAAATATTACATCCAGCAAGATGTGTGAACCTTCTTCCAATAAATTCCTTCTAACAACCAAAACCTAATTCCTTCAAATAGTAGTTTGCATCAGTGGTAACAATAATAAATGCCCGAGATTTTAAATCCTTAGCCCACGGAATCAGGATTTAAACACTCAATGTGTAGTAAATAAAACATGCAGTTGATTCCACAGCTGAAGATATCAGAAATAAATGCATTGACTAGGTCTAGATCCAGAAATTCAGAATAGTTTAGTTTTGAGCATATAATGTAATTCGGCATTGACAGATGGCTATCTTAAAAATAAGGGTTGGAAGTATATTATAACGTAAAAATCAGAAGGTTCGTAAACTTGATATGATGATAACCTGTTTCTCCAGCTCTTCGGCAACATCTTCAAACAAATCCTTTGGTGTTGAACCAGATGTGTTCGATGACACAGCCATATAAGCTGGTAAATCCTTTACCTGAAACCAAAAATGGTAATAAACAGCTTAAAGTAAACTAATATAAAACCAGATTTAAATCAATTGTGGACAGCATACCCACAGTTAAACCTGGGAAACCAGTAGACAACAGTACCTTCATACAATAGGTGCGCCAGTGAGTTTTAGCTGTGAGATCGCCAGCAGCAACATGCTCCTCCATCAACTTGCGGAACTCATCGCGGTTTTTACGCTCAGCACGTCTCAATTGCTCCTGAAATTTCAATTAAAACCAATAATAAGAAGATAACTTTGAAGTCCATAAAAGTCGCATTAAGAAACATATAATTCTCCTGACCAACCTTTTGAATCCTCCTCTGCTCTTCCTCCTCTTTCTCTAATTCCCGTATATATTCCTACAATGGGACATAAAACTCAGCACAGAGTTTAAGGGAACAGAACAACTAGTAAACTGGTTCAAGAATCACCTGAAAGATGTCTAAGCGGTCAATTTTTTCAAGACGTGAGCACCTTTCATCATCCTCTAGGCGATCCTGAACTTTCCGCCATTGGCTGCTGGGCTGCAGTCACAATAGGATAAGTAAATACAAGATCTGCAACAGTATTGTGGTGTTCGGCGAAGGTACCAAAAATATACGATACTAAAAGACACAACTTCAAGTGACATACTTTAATAAAATCACAAGATTCCAGGAATTGTTTGTACTCCATTATATTCTTCTTGTGCTCCTCCTGTGCTTTTGCCTTTTCCTATATGAGACCAAAACATGAGTCTAAACACATGCACTTTGTAAACTGTCTAACGGCTATTAAGAATATATCAACAAAAAGTGAGTCCTATAGGAATGCAGGATGGGAAAGATACAATCATAAATCATAATCAAATATTGACCATGGAAAAAACGACCATAAACAATAACAATAAACAGACCATGAAAAGGAACAAGCTTCACTGAGCTCAGGAAGACCACCACAATGCAACCAGAACAGGAGTCCAATATAACATTCTCACCTATCTCGCAAGCACACAAACCTAGTTTCCAAAATACATGATGCGTAGATTTATGATTTTCACTATGTAATGGCAGCTCGGCCCTTATATACAACAAAATAAGATGCATAACCATAAAAAATGAAACAATGCATACCTTCTTCTGTAGGTCCAGCGTAAAATTTTCAAAAATATCTTCACGGTCTCTGGCTCGGTCAACAGCTTTATACCGCTCATCATCCTCAAACATTATCATAGCTTTGCTGCATCATAGAGCAAACAGCTTAGCATGTTGAGAAAGATAATATATTCTACTGATCAAGTGAGGGAGAGAGAAAGAGAAAGAGAGACTCACGGCCATCTTGTGGATGATGTAAGCTCTTTTGATTCCTGAAAAATGTTTGGGTAAATGCATCAGAAAATGTTATATAGGAGAGATCACAATAGATTTTTCAAAGAAGCATATCTTACTTCCAACATTTTTGCAAATTCCTCCCGAGCCTTTTTTTGTCTAACACGCCTTTCCTCAGCCTCTAGCTTTTTCCTCTGACCCAAGTACTGGATAGAAATGACGGCCGACTTAAAAAGTTAGAATACTGACAAGAGATAGCTTAGTTAAAAACACTATCACAATGTTAGGACAGAATTTAATAACAGAAATCTACTTGAAGGTTTACCTCATTAAACGCTTGCTTCCGCTCCCCAAGTGTTTTTAAAGCGCCATATCTTTTGTCATTTATTATTACTCTCATAGCCTAGAATTTCCCTTGAATATCAATATTTCATCCACTTGGAGAAATACATAAAAGAGAGAAAGAATTACTAAGTTACCTGCTCCCAGTTCCAGTCAGATTCAACATTTGCAGATTCCAAGAGCGCTTTAAATGCAATTTTAGCTTCCTGAAAAATGCAAAGTAGATTCAAAAGTTACATCATGCATAATTAAACAAACATATGTATGTCAAAGGATAGATTTCCAAGCACCTGTTTATTTGCATAAACCAAGGTTTCTTCTTCAACTGCCTTCTCCTCAGATGGGGTAACATTAATTTTCCCAGCAACTGCCATTCCTTTTCTTGCTTCCTATCAGGATATCGCATCAAATCATATTAAAAACTCTTGAAGAAGCTATAATAGATAAATAGTATTACACAAACTAGTCGTAGAAAAAGCAACAAGGTAATAGAGAAGGAGGTAAAGAGAGAGCAAGAAATGGGCAGACAGCCAAACAGATACAGGCAGAGACCCTTGCGAATTTAGAACGAGATAATTACAGAACGTCAGCCACTCACGATATGTGAGAAAAGGCTCCAAACCTGAGAAATACCTCAAAGTCATAAGTCTAATTACTTGACTTAGGATGTAACATCCACCACGATTCCAAAGTCAACCTCCGGGATGTTCTACTATATTGATACAGGGCCAATGATGACCTTTTACTAGTTAAATTTCAGGAATCAAAAACTTGACATAATAATCGCTAGCATCAAAAGCAGTTGGAAAGGGCGTAAAGCAGTCTATGGACCATAACATAAAGATCTTTTTCTATCGACTTCTTTGTTCTAAGAATTTAAAACTGAATTCCAACCAATTTATATTGGAACCAAACTCTAATGGACTGAAACAAAAATAGTTTAACAAAATGTTGAAACTTCACAACATAAGGGTTGACCATGACACAAACTAGATTACCTCTAAATCTTGGACAGAAGCTCCACCATCTAAAGAATTTGCAATATCTGAAGTACTCCTGTGATCATAAAGAATGAAAGGAAATGATCAGCGCATATTAGACCCATAATCAAATCTTTCATGTAGGAGGAGTATGGACATACGTAGCTGGTGTCGTGGCAACTGGAACTCCACCATCTCTGGAAGTAGAACTAGATAAGGTAGTGACAGCTGCAACAGGAGATTGAACTCCAGCAGCATTTGTTGACAAAACAGGAAGGGATGGTGATCCAGAAGCTGCAATAGTGGGTTGATTTGCAACAGCAACAATTGGTGCAACAGAAACAGGGCTTGTTGTTGTCCCAGATGGTGCAGATGATGGTATAGATGCTTCAGGCAACGGAATAGTGAGAGACACTTGGGGTTGAGAAAGCAAAGCACTTTCTGACTGAACCCCTTGACTGGCTTCTCTCTCTGCTTGCTCGCGAGCCAACTAGAAGAAATTGCAAAAGCAAACATTTAGATATTGTCCATTGGAAGAATACAAAGGTGGAGAGACTTAATTAAAGTTTTCTTAAACCACTTCTTATATTCACCTTCAATTCTTCAGGTATTGTCCATTTAGATAGCTTGGTAACCTTATTGTAATAATACCTGCAAATGTTTGAGTATAATTCAAGAGTGAAAATTATTTACAAACAAAACAAAACAGCAAACAGGATAAAAAATAACATTTTTGAGATTACAAACGTGAAAATAAAATGACTCCGAGAAGTAAAAAAAGTAGAATATAAAGGGCCACCCACTTCCTTCCATCTGAATTAGTGAACTCCTTCCAATCAGTGGATGCATCAGCTCTCTGCACAGCAAAAAGTTAAACCATTAAATCCTTTGTGAAAGATACGAAATTATAAAAAGGATTATGGGACATTGGCAGACAGTTTGAATCATAGATATCTATAATGATCGAATAGATAATAGATAATAACAAGGTGTATCAGGTTAGGTATAAGACTTTTGACAAAGAAACACATAATGCCAAAGAGTGTGAAGAGACAATGCAGTCTAAAAGACGCTATTTTAAGTAAATCACTGGCTTCTATAATAAGTACCTTAGTATAATGTAAGAACAAATTGAGATGATAATGAATATCTATTGCTTGAAACTTAAAACATGTAAGAGAATAGGGTCAAAATTTGACAGGTAATGTCAGAGCGAACAACCATGTCTACGAACTTGTATAATTCTGCACTGCATGGGATTAATTCAGATGCTGGCAGACATGTTACAACCAAGTACACTAGCATCGAAGATAAGTAGGGGATACAGGGAATACAGACCCGATAGCAATTCATACCTCTCAGACGGGTAGCACAAGATGCACCTGTGAGCATCATTTTAAAGCTATAGAAGACCAACAAATAGTAAATCATAACCAACTTCACACTGCTCATCGCGAAACTTACGGTTATTGAATATATATGATAAAGAGCACAGAAATACAACTCGAAATGTTTAAGAAACAGCTCACACATATCAACTTAACCTGACCAAGCAGTTACCAGCTTCAAATCGTTTAGAAACATGAATCCCGTAACAGGCATGACAAAGGACATACGATAAGGGTGTGTCTAGCAAGTAACATATTTTGTGACAGTAGCATAAACAAGGATCACCTAACATTGACACACTTCAAGGTGGCGTAAAGACTAATCAGATCCAAGAAACTACTAATTGCTTCCCAATTTTAAATCAACCAGTTCAAGTCTCTCATGCGATAATTAAAAAACATAGCAATAATTGCCTGCCTTGAGAAAGAGAACCACGCCTTCATAAGTGAGCTTATAGACCAGTCGTTATTTTTCTCCCGACTTCCCAAGACATCTACAAACCCATAGAAAGACATGCAAAGAAACAGAGAATTTGCATAAACCTATTTTGATCCAATTAAATATGGTACTATTGTCAACATCCACAAGGAGCAATCACTTTCTACCATTACAAAGCCATTCAGCAGAATGCACAAAATAATCCACCAGGGACAACTATTCAATCATGAGAGAAACAATCACCTAATAACATCACTCACCTCAATTGGTGTCATTAGTTCAACAGGCTTTTCCCAACTAGACTGCTTTGTCTTCTTGTTATAATAATACCTGACAAACAGAAGCACTTGCAATATTCAGAATATAATCCCAAAAATATGGAAATTAGATAACCGAGTTATGAAGTGTGGGTGCCTAAACGTGAATGCTTGATCACAGAGAGCACTCGAAGAGCTCAAACATTCTTAGAGCTTTCTCCAAAGCGAAACAAAAGGGAACACTTCACAATTCAATATTTCAGTCAAATGAACACTAAACCGTATACCTTCTGCCATCAGTAGACGTGTGTTCTTGCCAATCTGATGATAACTGAATGGAGGGATTTGGTTGAAGATTTGTTGCCTGAAATTTCATAGACAAGACGAGCAGATATTAGAAGCGGAACATATTCAGAAACTATGAAGATAACAGACATGAAAGAATCTCAACATTCAACATGGGATAAATATAAGACACGCACTACTGAACAATTAAAACATAAGACCAATTTTCAGCAGAATAAATAAGATATTAACTGGAACTGCAGCAGCTGTAGCAGATGATTGCTGGCCCTGCATTGCTGTGGCAACAGGTCCAGATGGCAACCAAGTTTGTCCACCAGCAGGTGCAACCCCTGTATGCATTTGAGAGATTGGCTGGTAATGTGATGATGCATTAATGTTATTTTGAGGCTGGCCATAGGGAGACGGTGCGAACTGCATAACACCAGACAAAACCAAATCAGGGATAACGATTAATGATAACTACCAAGATTATTTCTAATACCCTTAGAAAAACTCTTACGGTATATGAGGAAGGAGGCATCCCACTGCCACCTACACCTGGCATATGCTGGTTGTTTTGGTGAGGCTGAGGCGATTCTGATGTAATAGGCCGGTTTTGCTGCATGAACGGCATCTGAATTGCTTGTGATGACTGTGGACCATGACCTGGCTGACCAGGTCTTTGATGTAACTGATGCATTGATGGAGGAAAAGGGAGCTGCTGATTCTGAGGAGACGGTCCAACATTTGGTACAGGCATTCCCTGACCAACAGGCCGAAACTGTTGAGACCCTGGAGGAATAAAAGGCTGTCCTTGTTGTTGAGAACCAACGGGCCGAAACTGTAAGACCATGAAAATGTAAACCAACTTGCATGAAACTACTAAAAGAATATAAGAGGACGTGAAACAATGCTCATATACACGTACCTGCATAGACATGGGTGGGCCAAAGTTCTGAGGAGGACCAGCTGATCCAACAATCGGAGGCCAAAGCGGCTTAACAAAAAATAAAAATAAAACAGTTATAATCAGTCACTGATTCAAAGTGAGAAAATAGAACTAGATTACATGCAAATGGAAACTTTAAATGCTACCTGGGTCCCAGACGATTGTGAATTACTGGTCATGTCTTCAAAGCGACAAGCCTCTCCTAAACACCAACAAAAATATCAAATTGAAGAAAAAGAAGACGAAACAGAACACTTGAAACATTATATTGAGCTTACAAACACTCACACACACACACACATAGAAGGAGAGAGAGAGAGAATAAATTTCATATTCATGTAACAGGTGTGCCCTGGTGTATCCACTAATGGCAATTGTTGGGATGTAACAAGTATAAAGACAGTATCAGAGAATATAATTCAAACAGAAGACATGTATAGGTAGGTAATGAGCTGTGCCTTAGCTTAATTGGTTAGAATGGATACCACTCAGTCTTTTCCAGATATTGTAAGAAGTTCCACCTTTAAACAGTCTGTTGTTCCTAGTATCTCCTACTGTGTTTCACTAACACGTCGAGCACCTCCAAAATCAAAACATACTAAACTGTAAGCTGATATATGCTTAGCAAAGGACAAAGCTTCAGAGGTAGATCATGCCTAGAAATCCGCAACTTGGACCACCAGCCTAAGTCACTGATGAGAAAGGGCAACTGAGGTTACACATGCTGACAAGAGAGAGACTACTTCAGTGAATTTTAAAGGTTCTCTAACTCAGCTGGATAACCAATTGCATTCAGGGATCGTTCATATGTATCAGGCATAATTTTGCTTCCTCGTGGAGCTTTTGTTTAGCCTGAGATCACTTCTTATCTCTGAACGTATAGTTGTTTCCACATAACATAGGCTAAAGTTTATTTCAGCAAAAAGCCCAAATAGTAATACCCAAGAGAGAATATTTCCAAGGAGTATACAGTGAAAAATGCAAACATCTCTAATCTTTTAAAGCTAGCACAACATTTCCCAGGAGAGGGGTTAGAACTATAGATCACCAAGCATATGTCCCCATAATAATTGCTACTAGGCAGAATCAATACAAGGAAACAACAACAAATCATTAACTAACTCAAAATCTCAAACCCTAACCCTAATAGTGAAATCTCCAAACAAAATACTCAACTTAAATTCCATTTTAAATTAACCTAAAACCCTAACTTTGTAATCTCCAACAACATAATCTAAATTCTATACATTGTTACAAACGAGGTATGAACATTCCAGAATCAAGAGGGAAGCAAACATGATGATTAAACAAAATCAAATTGAAAAGAAAACTTCAAGAGATAAGAACAGAAAAGGGGTACAGAAATCATACCAGTTTCAAGAAATTCACAGAGAATTTGTTTCTGGTTTACAAACACTCTATCCCTCTCGTTGGAATAACCCCTGATTCGCAAAAACCTGTCTCTGAATTCAACACCTGGAAGTCCTGAATTTTATTACTCTTTACACACTCTCTTCAAAACTTATTCGTGTTATATATCACCACGGGTAAAAAAGGCCTTCTAATAATATAAGGTCCAGCACAAGGTTCGCTGGATCTGCAGCTACCGACCCGATCCGAAATAAATCTAAGTGCCAAATGGCTAAGTGCTCTTAGCCTGTTTCGATAAAACTACTTCAGAAGTTACTTTTCGACAGCCGGAAGAAAGAAAGTGTAAAGTTAGTTGGGGAACACAATTTCAAAATGACTTTAGAAGCTAAAAACTTTTTTTTTTCTGAAGCAAATTGTTTTTGTTTCTAATTCTGAGATTGGCTTATGCTTCTGGTATCCAAACGGTGCAATAGTTATGTATGTATAGGTATTGAAAAAAAGAAGGTAACAAGTACACCACCACGTTTTCCATTTAACCTAATAAACAATTCCTTGTGTGATCATTATTCAAGATTCTTAAATCACAAGAATGATTAGCATGCAATTTTCTTGTACTCAACTATATTGGAACAATTAATATCATACGGAAAATAAACAAAGCAGACAGGAGTTGTAGAAAAAACCTGGACCTCGTCCAGTTTGAACACATACTATATTGAGTCGCCACAAGCACTAGTCTACTATCATACTTCAGATCTTGAATAAGATAGAATTAAACCCTCAAGCTATCCTGCTAAAGTTATTGTGCGCACTTGAATCCCCTTGTTGATATCCTTTACAAGCATATGAGTTTCTCCACGGTCCTTCATGAACATTAGTGTCACCCTGCCTCCAACATGATGCCTATTGATTTTCTTCTAGATATAAAATCAATGTGACAGATACTTATCCTCAAACTTGGGCGAATCTAAATCAAATATTAGGGTTTGTATACTTCAAAACCTATAGAGATACTTAATCAATTTATCTCACAATAATATCGATCTTAAAGTTTTAGATGAATTATGCAGAATCTTGAAATCTGGATTTCATTAGACAAATATTATGTGCAATCGATTGAAGTTCTATCAAATCTTGTATTTGATCAGTGATTCTTGAATGGCCTTATAATATAAGAGCGTGACCTTTGGCATTGATGAAAATTACACAACATATTAAAATCAAAATACATGTTCGGAAAATATCAAGATGATAATTCAAACTGTGGTTATCGAATCCCCAAGTGAAATTGTCAAGCTGTTACTTGTTTTAAAGAACCTTCGGCGTTGGAGGACAAGATAAGCGTGTGTGGGAACGAGATCATGTGTTACATGACATGATGTTTCTAATAATATTAATCAATGAAGGCTAGGTTGTTTTAGATGTAAGCAGTGAATTTCTTGAAACCTAAGTAGTTCTTAATGTTATTAAGTTCAAGTTAAAACTAAACTTGCAGTGAAGTTATTTCCATAGTTCGCAGTATTGTAACAACTAAACATCAAGTAATTACCAAAAGTAAGTTACTTCGGAAGATAACTTCAAACTACTTAGTTAGGCGTGTGGACATGAATTTTCAACCGCCTGAATCAGGATTCAAACTTGCATCTCAAGTTTGATTCAATATTGAGAAAGAACGAATAACTTTTACCGGTAAGGAATTAAACGAAGAATAACAATTCATAAGCGTGTAAAAGGTTGCCTTAAACACAACTAAGGAAAATACAAAAGTTACCAAAAACGAGTTTTGTCAATTCCCTTGAGATTCACGAACTCACAAGCTAGAACGCAAACTCATCTGTGAAAAAAAACATCATGGGAAAGCTAATTAACTTAGTTTCGCGATTTCAAGTTACAAAAAGTTCACAAGAAGAATCCTAGGATACCTTGGATTCTCGAACCCAACATACTAGATTCACGAAATCATATTAAAAAAGTCTACGGGAAAGTAGGAAACTCATGTTAAGTTCAAAAATTTAATATAGAAAAAATCATCAGGGAGACTTTTCCTGGATTTACGTACGCGAACTCTATTGTGAGTTTGCAAACCTAGTTAACAAAAAGTTATTTGCAGAAAACTAGATGACTTAGGTTTAAGAAATTCAAATTTTCATCTTTCACCAGATCTTCTTATTTTTATCCTTGAGTTCAAATCTAAACAAGCAAAGCTTAGATTGCGAAATTCCTCTAAACTAAGCCAAATGCTAGTTTATACGAAGATCCTTCATTGCAATTCATTCATTACTAAAGTCTTTGGCTTTGCTGATCGACAGATGGATGGAATGACAATCAGTCTTCATTATTAACATTTGATAAAGTTCTTCAAGTGATGTCTTCGTGTGATTTTAAATCTTCAATCTCCAAAGGTAACTTGGATGAGTCCTAAATCTCTACTACCTAATCCAATCTAGTATGAAGATGAATTTAGTAGACTATAAATCAAGAATAGTTTTGGATACTAAAATATGAAAACATAGTTGACATAGGTGTTATTAGCTAATATTTACTGAATTGGTTTGGTTTTCACTTTGGATTTTTCTTCGTTTTCAACATTATTGTAATTTAATCTTCAATTAAAACATTAATAACAGGATAATAATGATTTTATATGAATAAAAACTAATATCAAACCAAAATAAAGAAAATAAAAGATATTTATCTATCCCAAGGCTTGGCCAAGTCTCTGCAAACCTATTCAGAAAGGGGGACTAGGTTTCAAGGAGGCTCGTAAATTCAATCTTGCAATGTATGCTAAATTAGCATGGAGGTTAGTTAAGGAACTAGATGCCCTTTGGGTAAAAACTACGGGATCTAGATATTTTCGAACTATTCACCCCCTTAGAGCCAAAGCCAAAACAAATGGTTCATGGACATGGAACTGCATAAGTCAAGGTTTAGAAATAATTCATAAATATAGTATTTGGGAAGTTCGAAGTGGTCATGATATTAATATTTGGAATGACAAGTGGATTCATGGTTTAACAAAAACTCTAGAAAATTTTCGTACCTCTCAAAATAGTCACCTCTATTTAGTCTCTGACCTAATTGACTCTGAAACCAATTCCTGGAAACTGGGCACCATAAACCCAATTTTTCCTGATGACATAGCCTCTAAGATTAGAAACATTTATCTCTTTAAGGACAGGAATCATAGTCTTAAGAAAGATCAATTAAGATGGACCTTAACCAAGTCAGGAGAATACACAGTAAAATCCTTATACGACAAATTGAATGAAACTAGTACAAACATTGTTAGCTTAGGTTTGACCGACTCTTTTTGGATAGCTTTATGGAAATTAGACATATCGCAGAGAATTAATTATTTTTTATGGAAGTGCCTTCAAAATGCTTTATCTACTAACTCCAAATTGTGTGGAAAGGTGCAAAATGTGGAACCTTATTGTACCATGTGTGGAGTTGAAATAGAAACTACTGAACACCTTCTTCTTCACTGTCCATATGCTAAAGAAGTATGGAATTCAGCTCCAAACCCCATCTCCCTTAACATAGATTATTCTAGTACTTTCTTAGAGATATGTAAGGATTGGATCAATAACCCTATGAAAGAGGTTACTATAGATTTAACGCTTACTAAGATGTGGTTCATTTGGAAGGAAAGATGCAACAGAGTCTTTGAACACAAATCAACTCCTTCTAATATCTTGGCTATAGAAATACAAGGATATATTGCTTTCTAGTCAAAAAGGAGTAGTGCACAGGACAAACCCAAGAAACAACATAAGAAAACTCTAACACCAGTTTGGCAGGCACCTCTAAAGAACACTCTCAAAATTAATATTGATGGTGCTTGGATTTCTAACACTTTACCTTCAAGTTATGTTATAATTCTGAGAGATGATGCAGGCAATTCAGGAAGAGGGAAAGCAGGACGGACAACAACTCCAGACCCACAAGAAGCGGAGGCTTTAGGAGTGTTACAAGCAGCGATCTGGGCACAATAGAAAGGTCTGGAAAACTTTAGCATTGAAGGAGATTGTGAAAGCCTTTTTAATTACTTTCAAGGAAAAAAATCTGACATCTCTTGGCGCTCTAAAGCTTACTTGGATGAAGCAAACAGACTAGTTCATTGATGCAACAACTTTTTGGGTTTTTATTTTGTTCCAAGACTAGGAAATATGGTGGCAGACACTTTAGCAAAATCTGTTAGGAATTTAAATTCAACTGGTTTGTGGGAAAACATTGCCTCTTCTTGTATCCAACATCAGCTATCAAGAGAAAAATCTAATATCAATAGGTCCGCATGTGGATCGATATTAGATAGTTCTACTTCTTTTGTATCCCAGACTCCTTTGGAGCCTTAGTTTGAGTAATGAAATGCCTTATTTACAACAACAACAACAACAACAAAAAAGAAAGAAAAGGTAGGTACCTTAATTTTTGTCCACTTACATTAGCGACCTTATAAGAAACCATCATATGACATGTGATCTTTTATTATTTATTTATTTTTATTGACTTTACTAGAAAAAATTATAAATTGATGGGGTGCGGAAGGAAAAAAGTAATAATGACTCCTTTTTATCTTGAGCAAATCATGTTGTTATATTCGACAAATAGCATAAATCTTGGACAACAGTTTTATGATTTTTACCAAAATAAAATTTTCATTGGGATCTTCAATATTAGTGCAGCGGATATAATGAAAGGAAAAAAAATATAGTTTATTCAGACCTCGAACTATTCCTAAGAATAACGACTATGAACAAAGATAATTATTTAGACCTCGGTTTCCCGACTATAAATAAAAACCAAAATTAAACTTGAACAAGTTCAATAAAAGTAAATTAGTTTGTTCAGACCTCGAACTATTCCTAGGAATAACGACTATGAACAAAGATAATTATTTAGACCTCGATTTCCCGACTATAAATAAAAACCAAAATTAAACTTGAACAAGTTCAATAAAAGTAAATTTTATTAATCAATCAACTTTCTCGGAATAATGAATAAAAAATTCTTAAATAGACTTGGGGAAAACCCTAACTTATGACTAAAAAATTCTTAAATAGACTTGGGGAAAACCCTAACTTGTGCGACAAAAGAGGATGAAAACAACCTAAAAATGACTCAAACTCAGAATTTTCTATTTTGGCAAATTTGAGATTTTCCTAACTATGAAAGTACTTATGAAAACAAACTATGGGCCACAAACGGCGACTCAAATGGGCTCCTAACGAATAAGTTATTAGCAAAGCAAAATTTTCCTAAAACGGCCTTTTCAAGCCCTAAACGATTGAATACCATGTGACAAAGTGGCATATGTTGATTGTTGGACCGTTTCCCATCAAAATAGACCTGTCTTGAGCTAAATTACGGAAATCGGGTTTTTAGCCTCCAAATAGGCTATAGGTTGCTTATCTGCATCATTCTCTCGGGATAGAGAGCACTTTCGAATTTTGCTAATCTTCGTTTTCTGAATTATCTTAACGATACGACACCAAGTGTTTGACATTAAAAATGAAAAAGAAGGGGTCTAACAACCTCACTCAATATTTCGATTAGCAATCTGTATGGACTAACTCCAATATACTTACAAGAGAATCAACTAGACAGTTAGACTCAATCTTATAAAAAGTATATCAAAGAGTTATATCTCAATCTATCAATTCAATCCGCAATCAAACAAATAATAATTTGCGAGCCCGATTGAATATAAGAGAGTTTACTTGAACTGTACCAAAGACCAATGTTCAAGGATCAATCAATTTCAATCAACAACCAAAGGTTGGATTTACAAATTGATCGATTCAACGCACAACCTGTGATATTTCAATTATATAACAAAATATAATGCGAAAAAGAAATAACACAGACACCAGAAGTTTTGTTAACGAGGAAACCGCAAATGCAGAAAAACCCCGGGACGTAGTCCAGATTGAACACCACACTGTATTACGCCGCTACAGACACTAGCCTACTACAAACTAACTTCGGTATGGACTGTAGTTGAACCCCAATCAATCTCACACTGATTCAAGGTACAGTTGCGCTCCTTACGTTTCTGATCCAAGCACGATACTAAGCACTTGATTCCCTTAGCTGATCTCACCCACAACTAAGAGTTGCTACGACCCAAAGTCGAAGACTTTAATAAACAAAAATGTATCACACAAAAAAGTCTATAGGAATAGATAAATCTGTCTCCCACAGAAATACCTACGAGTTTTGTTCCGTCTTTTGATAAATCAAGGTGAACATGAACCAATTGATATACCAAACTTATATTCCCGAAGAACAACCTAGAAATATCAATCACCTCACAATAATCTTAATCGACTAGCGAAACAAGATATTGTGGAATCACAAACGATGAGACGAAGGTGTTTGTGACTACTTTTCTATCTTGCCTATCGGAGATATAAATCTCAAGCCATTCTTACGATTGTACTCAATCACGATAGAAACAGCAAGATCAGATCACACAACTACAGAGAAAATAGTTGGGTCTGGCTTCACAATCCCAATGAAGTCTTTAAGTCGTTAACCTACAGGGTCTCGTGGGAAACCTAAGGTTAAAGGAGAATCGACTCTAGCTTATACAACTAGTATCACACAGGAGGTGTGGGGATTAGGTTTCCCAGTTGCTAGAGTTCTCCTTTATATAGTCTCCAAATCAGGGTTTGCAATCTAAGTTACCTTGGTAACAAAGCATTCAATATTCACCGTTAGATGAAAACCTGATTAGATTCAAGCTAATATCTTTCAACCGTTAGATCGAACTTAGCTTGTTATACAAAAATGAAATGTAACTTCATTTAGGTTTGAGTAACCGTACCTAAACGTGTACACTTAGTTGGTTCAACAATAGTTAACCAGTGGTTAGCCATATGAGCACTTTCATATCAACCTTATTCATCTTCACCATAACTAGTTCAAATGACTCAAATGAACTAGTTAGAGAGTTGTTCAATTGCTTAGATCTTATAGAAGTATACAAGACACAATCGAAGCAAAATCGGTTTTGATTCACTCGAATCGATTCATGAACTTTATAGCCACGGTTTGCAAAGATTGCATTCCTTAATATATAAATGTTTTAGTTCATGAACAAATCGATTTTAGAAAGTAACCTACTTAAGTATGCAAACGGGTATGCGTACTTAAGTAACCGTACGAGTTTGTTTTTCACTTTCAAACTCCAGCAGAAATTCATGGACGTGAACTTTCCACCAGTATGCGTACGTGTACGCATACTTACCCGGATTTCCAACAACCGCCAGTACGCGCACGGGTACGCATACTTTGGGTTCCCGGTTTTGGACTTTTACACAAATATGAGAACACACCATGTTTATATCCAAAGGTGGTTACATGTTCTAAACTCTCATTTCAATCATTGAAACTTTCTTAGAGGATGTTATATAGTTTTTATTCACAAACTATTTTTCATCAAAGCGATTTTCAAGTTATTGAAATATTCAACATGACTTTCTTCATGAGTAAAGATGAACTTGTCCAAAGCGAAAGCTTACCAACACATATTTCGAGAAATAGATAAGCGAGATAAACTCGGCTCGAAATAGCAAATGTGTATAATCGAAGTCTATATAGCAATACGACTTTTGTCTCAAGACAGGAGATAGAATAGATAGACTTTTGAGTGATAGATAAGTTCAAGTCTCCACATACCTTTTTTTTCTATGAAGTTCCACAAGTTCCTTGAGTAGTTCTTCGTCTTTGCATGATGAACGCCGTGGAGTCTAGAGCTCAACTACACTTACTATCCTAGTCCGAGACTTAGCTATAAGTAGACTAGAAATCAAGACTTTATAGTTTTGGCAACTAAACTTGACAAACAAGCTTGAGATAGCAAAGCTTGCGAGTTCGACCGAGCAGTGCTCTAACAATCTCCCCCTTTGTCAATTTTAGTGACAAAACTATCAATACATATGGAATACAAAATAAATAAACTTTGTAGCTTCTCATCCAAATGCTTGATCTCCTTGGTTCTTCAACATTACTCGAAATCTTCGTCACTTCCAAGTACTACAATGATTCTAAAGATGTTCAGTTCAGCATCATCGTTGTTGAAGATCCGTAGCCATAACAATGAGAAAACAATAGTTCGCAATCATTGTTATATAGTGTCATAGTATTATTATACAGCATCAAAGTTCAATTGTATCACAACTTTGACAACAATACTATGGTGATATGTATCACTCCCCTTTAGTCAATACTTCATCTCACATGAAAACCACTCCCCCTTACATAATGATCCGAAAACCATATGTATGTGTAGTGTGAAAAATTGGCAAAGGTACGAAAACTAGTGGGATCCTAATGAAATTTCCATAGAGATACTTCATGACCGAAGGAAAAGAACATATCAACTTTTTAGATGTGTTAGAGCATTGCTCGGTTGAACCCACCAAGCGTTGGTATGTCAAGTCTTTTTGTCATATTTTAGTGAACCAAAACTCATTTAAAGAGTCGCTTGATTATTTACTAGAGTCAACTTCGTACAGGTTAGCTAGAAATTTACTAGGATATGAGACTTACAAGTATTACGTGAAGACTTGAAGAATGTGAAGAAGTAAAGAACTACAATGACGATATCATCCTTCCTCTTAAGGTTAGTAATATTTGACTTGAACCGTTTCATTCCTAACGTATCTTTCAAGTCGTGCATATTGAAAACATAACTGTGAAGCTGTGAATGATTATACTCTAGTTAGACATAGTATTAAGGAATTACAATACGAAGTATAACGTCTATCTTTTGAACTTCGTATATAAGATATCGACATAATCGTATGAATGCTATTGTGATTATGTATGGGTATGGGTGAAGATTTTGTCCTAGTAAACAATGTTTTACATTCGTTTAAAGGAAGTACAATTCATAAACTTGTTTTGTGAATCGAAAGGGAAATCGCTAGGCTTATTGGTATTGTTATTCATTGCAAATCTTTGGATTACCAATATGTGTGTTTAGTATAACTGCTCATAACTTGTTTATGTATCTTGGTAAAACTATTCAATATGCCTGAATTTTGTATTGGTATGACTTTTATTAGTGAAACCGATCTTAAGTAATCACCTGAGATGGTATGATCGATATTTTGTAATTGGTATGACCAACTCTAAACATTGGGTAACCGATCCTAGTAAGAGGTACAACCGATCACAAGTATTGGAATCGATCCTTGTAAGAGGTACAACAAGTCTTAGTAATTGGTAACCGATCATATGACTTGTGCAACCGATCATAAGTAAATACTATAATAATGTGGTAACCGATCCTAGTACCTAGTCAACCAAGTTTTGGAAAGCTAGTGTGACCGATCCTAGTACCCACATGGAGGTAGAACTGAAGCTTTGTGTTTTGGTAGAACCGTGAAACCCATTAATGATGATTTGATAGGATAATCAATCACATAGTTCTCGGAATTCAGATGAACCAATTCTAAACTTGTTTGGAAGTGTGGCAAATAGGTTCCAAGATTGTAAATATGAAAAAGGATTTACAAAATAAAGATGTCGACATACTTTGAACATGTGCAGTAACTTTTATCTTTTATTGTTCAAAGATATTCCTTAATAACTAAAAGAGAATCCCGGATCGAAATAAATTGAGAATCTTTTAATTAAGGTTTTTAGTTTTTATATGCTTTTAATTTCCAGCAATTAAATTCATATCTTTAGAAAATAAAAATTGGTAATGTGCATTTACTAATTGGAGATTTTCTACTGAGATTTCGGTCAATATTTGGACAGTGCATTTCCAGGAATTATGAAAACCGATTTTGACTTTATTGCATATCTTTGAGAATATTCGGTTTTGGAAATTCCTTGGTGTCCAAACTTCCTTGGTCTATAAATACTGAAGTTTGCATTTCAAGCAAACTAATCCTCAGAGCCAACAAAGCTACCTAGCTGTGTTGTTACTTGTGGAGCCGTCTATTCGGAGAGGAAAGTACCCTAATTAGGCGAAATCTCTTACGACCGCTCGTTTTAAAGACTTCTTTGGGATTGAGAAGCTCTACGAGTACCGTTGGTGGGAAACTAGATAATTGCAGTTTATTATTAGTTTTCGATTGATTTGATTGACTAACGGTTGTTGAACTTTAATTGCACCTAGTTTGTTTATGCTTGAGAATCTTCTCTTATGATATAAGATTCACTCAAACTAGATCGAAGTGTCGACGGGGATCTTTAGACTGTTTGTAGATCTAAAGACGTCTTGTGATAATCCATCGTTAACAGACTCCGTTCTGTGTGTGATTGATCACAAGAGATTCAAGTTGTTTGTGTGCAGGTGTTTATTGAAGATCTAAGAATATTTGAAGACAAATAAGATATTTGGGTTCATAATATTTGGTGTGCACAAAACTTGATCGGCCGGAGGGATTCAACTATAATCTGTTTATCTTTGTGATAACCTTGATTGATTAGTTGTGTAGATCGGCATCAATATATTGTCTCTGTGACTAAGAGTATTGAATTCAAAATCTAAACCCAACTACTTTGGTAGTTGTAATTTTTAGATAGATCTCGGACCCGACAAAGGAGTTTATTTGTTAAAAAAGAAGATCCTTTGTCAAACTCATATCACGTTGTTTGAAAAGAGTTGTTACCGAACAGATTTGTTGTTCCTTTACTGTTTGGAATACAAACCAAAGGAATTGTTCCAAGTGCGTGACTTATTACAAGTTGGAGGCGCAAGGATACTGAGGGAACTAGGTGAACTATAGGTTTAGTTTCTTGGTCTCAACTATACGAAGTTGGTTTGATTTTGTATAGCAGCTTAATTATGAGAGTATTCAATTCTGGACAAGGTCCCGGGGTTTTTCTGCATTTACGGTTTCCTCGTTAACAAAATCTTGTTGTGTCTTTTACTTTTCTATTTCCGCAATTATAATTGGTTTATTATAATTAGAAGTAAAATACACAAACGTTAATTCCTAATTACTTGATAGCAATCTTATAGTTTTTGGTTAAGTCCGAACCTATTATCAAGTAATCATACTTCGTTATTGTATTGTATCGATCTCGTATCCATAGACGATCACACGAAGTGTGAACCGATTCGTTGTATTGTCTCGACTCAGTCCATAGACAATCACTTTCGGAGAAAGGACTTATAGGTGGAAAAGTTTTAGATTGAGGTATATTTGGGTACCCTCGTCTTTTCAATTGGTATCAGAGCTGGCAAACACGAAAGGATCTAACAATTTGTGTTTGGTGCGATCCAACCTATAAGAATTGAATCTATGTCTTATTCAGTTAACATAACGGCAGGATTTGACTACTTCAAAAACTCGTGGTGGAAGACATGAATGAAGTATGTAATACTCTTATTCCTAAATGTATTAGGAATTGGAATTATGTCTATGTATGTCTTGAAGGACTTACATAATCAGTTGGATATCATAGGATTGTATATCATTGCCTTGGATACTAACATGGTTAGTAACAATGATACAATGCTCTATGAGACAGGTTGTATCTCGAAAATGCATAAGATTCCTCTCAGAATTTTTTATTGTATGAACCATGGCTATTGTGTTCTTGAAAAATCTGGAATCTTAAATATATTTTGGATATCCTATCAAAGTATATATATGTACATTTTCAGATCTAAGACTGTCAATGTATCGTTACCTAGGATGCAATTTTGGAAACCTTGTAACATTACAAGGAATGTTCTTTCAGTTAATAATTCTATTAACAATGGATTGCTTCATACACCTCACAACTGTTTTAATGAAGCAAGTGATCTTTTGAAATATTACATGATTTATGATTCTAATGGTATTTTTAACAAATATCATATTATGTTCAAATTTATCTCTGCATACTCTATTAGAAAATTCTTGAGTAAATTTCAATTGATGTTATCAAATTCTGGTAATAAAAGAGTAAACAGATTTTTGGACAGAAACATATAATCAATCCAAAATAAATATCCATACCCTAAAAAACTGTTTTTCCAAAAGAAATACCTAGATATAAAAATCGGAATTGTCTCCCCACAAACCTCGGTTTCCGATTTTGGTTGAATTTCCTAAAGCTAGTTATTTCCGGTTTTTGATATCTATTCTTCCTATAAAAGATAACCTCTTGCTATGTTTACAAACATATTGGGGAAGATTGATCAAAACCGTAACTAGGGTTTCTCATATTTTCGCAAGTATGAGAAAGAGGAAATCAAGGGAAGAAAACTCTGAAACAGACAAACTGGATTTAAATCCATTTATTCCTCCTGGAGATATTGAGAAAATCAAGTATCCTCACTTGATCAAAGACAAACATGATCGTACTGTCTTCGTGGATAATACATGCTTTGAAAGATACCAAGCTTTAAAGGGAGTAAGTTTCACTACAGAGAAGAGATTCAATCCATATGTTTCAGAAACCAATTATGTGAAGTTTGTTCAAGACCGAATCTGGGGAAATATGTTTGGGTTTGAAAAATATTCACCTGATATAGTAAGAATTTTTTATGCTAATATTCATAATATTAATCATGAAAATCTTACTTTTAGTACTTTGATTAGAAGTACTGTTCATCATGTCGACAGAAAAATGATATCAAAAATCATCAACTACAAAGTGAAGGGAAATCATATGAGTACCGGTTCTGAAATTGAGCACGATAACATTTCAAAACTTATCACTTGTAAAACTGTTGAATGGAAAAAGGGAAAGAATGTTAACCAAAGATGTACCCTTCTACTTAAGGGTTTTCGGTAAACTTGTTGTGGCAACCCTTTTTGCTTGTACAAGAGCTTCTTCACAATGGAGTAAAGAATTTGCTGAATTTGTATACTATCTTCTAGAAGGAAAAAAACAAATTGACATATGTGGGTTAATTATCAATCAAATGATCAAAATCATTGAATCTATCAATACCACAACATTCCATAGAAATCTTGGATTTCCCTGTCTCATTACCAAGTTGTGTGAAAACGCAATGGGGAACAGCTTTGGAGATGAGAAAGACACTAAAACTGTCTCTCAAGGAATTATCAAGCGGATGACTGGAACTCAAAAGGGATCTAGTATCTCATATGATCAAATCTATAACAATGGAGATCTCATGTTCCATATTTTACGTTTTGGGAGACAATTAGACTATATTCAGAAACAGTTAGCCTTTGCCTATAGAGATGATCCGGAAACAGTTAGCCTTTTCCTATAGACAATTAGACATGTATAATTACTTTAATAAGCATGAAATATCCAACCTCTTGTATTACCCACATTTCATAATTAATATATAGTTTTATCTTCCCATCAAATGAAAAAAGAAGAAAAAAAATTAATTTTATAAAATTTAGATCGTAGAATAAAAAACGACTTTTTTTTTTTATTCTGTGAAAATGTTATACTAAAAGAGAGAATGTACAAAAGCTACAATGGGTATATTACAAACAAAAAATTAAGTACAAACTAATCGAACTAGTATAGTTTGACAGAATTCTATGACCACGAACAGTTGCCCAAGAAATTACCAATGAATCTGCTTCAACACCAAATTTAATGTCAATTTTTAAAAATATTTATCCCTAAAAATACAGCCATTTTGTTCTTTCCAAAGAATCTAACTTACGGTGCACGTATTACATCTCTTTATTAGTACTAAGAAAGTGATTATTATGCCAAAAGTGAGTTAAGTCGTACATAATTATTTAAAAATACCAAGACCAATTTGTCAAAGGCAATAGCATCACTCGTACCTTATTAGCCACCTTGCAGTGTAGCAGTAAATGGTCCGAAGTTTCATTAGAGTTACCACACAAAACGATCATATTTGGTGATCCCTTTATGGCAAGCATATCAATGATAATGTTGAGTAATGTAATGTTAGTGAACTAGTGTAATAGGAGTGTTAACTTTACATTTAGTTGTGTGTTGTTCAAATGAGTGGATGTTAGACATCCACACATTTTCCTTGTAAGGTCTTTTATAGACCAAGTAGAAGAGGGAGTGTATTATCTCTTCAACTTAATGAAATTAGAGAGAGTGAGAAGAACCAAATAGGTTCCCACTTCTCCATTAACAAAATCATCCACAAACATCTCTTTTTTAATCACCCAAACAACCAACAATTGGTATCTAGAGCTTAGATCTATTAGATTTGATCTTGGTGAGTGAAAAATAATCAATCAATACCCATTAAATCCAAAAAATCAGCAACAAATAAACTTTTAAAAATCTTGATCTAAAAAAAACAAAACCAATTTCTTCAATCAATCTTCAACCAAATCAATGGAAAGTAGTAGTAACTCAAGTCTATACATTCAACAACCTTCAATACCACTTTTTCATGGAGAAAATTATGATTTTTGGGCCATCAAAATGAAGACCTTATTCATGTCACAAGATGTGTGGGAGATTGTACAAAATGGGTATGATGAAATTGAAGATACATCAACTCTAGAACAACCCCAAAAGGATTTACTTAAGGAGAGTAGAAAGAAGAATGCAAAAGCATCCATGTACATTCAACAAGGAGTTGGAGACACTATTCTACCAAGAGTAATCCATTTTCCTTTAGATAAAGAAGCTTGGGATATCCTTCAACAAGAGTATGGAGGTAATAAGAAGGTAAGAGAGTTGAAATTACATTCATATAGAAGAGACTTTGAGAATCTAAAAATGAATGAGAATGAATGTTTGAATGAGTTTTCTTCAAGAGTTGTGAAATTGTTAATAATATGTTGATGTGTGGTGAGAAGATGGAAGAAAGAAGAATTTGTGAGAAGATATTGATTTGTTTGCCGGAGAAATTTGAACCCATTGTGGCGGTTTTGGAAGAGACTAAAGATTTCTCTACATTAAAGTCACAAGAATTATGGGCTTCCTTGAAGGTGTATGAGCAAAGGTTGTCAAGACACTCCAAGAAATCAATTGAGAGTGCTTTTCAATCGAAAATGAACTTGAACTCAATGATGAAAAATGATTACAAGGGTGATGCTTCATCTAACTTCAAAGGAAAGGGAAAATGGAAGAAAGGAGGAGCAAGCTCCAACAACTACCAAAAGGGTGATTCTCAACAAGTACCAAAATGCAATTTTTGCAAGAAGAATGGTCATTTGGAGAAGAATTGTTGGAACAAAGAGAAACCTCAATGTCATCATTGCAAGAAGTATGGACATTTGGAGGAGGATTGTAGATACAAAGGAGATGAACATGCCGGTAGAGCGGAAGAGAAAGAAGAAAAAGGAAAACAAAACTTGTTTTATGCTTGTCAAAGTGCCGTAGAAACTTCCAAGAGTGAAGTGTGGTTTGTGGATAGTGGCTGTACTACTCATATGTCCGGTGTGAAGAGCTTGTTTGTTGATATGGATACATCCATAAATTCTCTAGTGAAGATGGGGGATGGAAACATGGTTCAAGCTACCGAAGAGGTACAATTTGCGTGCAAACTATCAATGGATCAAAATACATTAGAGATGTGTTATATGTTCCGGATTTGGCACAAAAATTTGCTTAGTGTTGGGCAACTTGTGGAGCTTGGGTACGCGGTTCATTTTGAAGATGGATACTGCACCATTTATGACAAGAAACACAAGAACAAGAGACAAGTAATTAAGAGTATCAAGATGGAGAAGAATAAAAGCTTTCCATTTGTATTTGAAAAGGAGAAGAATGTTGCATTGAGGATGGAAACCATT
This sequence comes from Papaver atlanticum, assembly GCA_023531105.1. Taxonomy (NCBI): domain Eukaryota; kingdom Viridiplantae; phylum Streptophyta; class Magnoliopsida; order Ranunculales; family Papaveraceae; genus Papaver; species Papaver atlanticum. The sequence goes on from JAJJMB010007130.1 coordinate 5,017,971, forward strand.
GATAACATGGTTATGGCATAAAAGACTTGGGCATTTGAATTTCAATAGTCTCAAGGTGCTTTCCAACAAGAACATGGTGCAAGGACTTCCATAACATATCAACCACAAGGATGGAGTATGTGAAGGTTGTGCACTTGGG
>JAJJMB010007130.1:5018509-5105412 GCA_023531105.1 Papaver atlanticum
AATGTTAGTGAACTAGTGTAATAGGAGTGTTAACTTTACATTTAGTTTTGTGTTTTTCAAATGAGTGGATGTTAGACATCCACACATTTTCCTTGTAAGGTCTTTTATAAACCAAGTAGAAGAGGGAGTGTATTATCTCTTCAACTTAATAAAATTAGAGAGAGTGAGAAGAACCAAATAGGTTCCCACTTCTCCATTAACAAAATCATCCATAAACATCTCTTTTTTAATCACCGAAATAACCAACAGATATAAAGCTTTCCATGAACTGCATGCAAACCACATAAAGAAATTGACCTTAGGGGCGCTTTAGGGAAGTTATTAACACCTTGAGACTCATTAAGCCTGTAGCATAAGTATTTGATAGAAAAAACACCATTATAATTCATAAACAATCTTCTAGTATTATTAGTGTTGTCAAGAGTAAGAGGATTATAGCAAATAACTTGTTGTAATTATATATAAGTCAGACACTAGTTCGTTATTTGTTTCTTAATTGATACCGAGTGCTTATGAATTTGCCATTAATTATTATAAATTGGTATAGATGGTTATAATCTCCCTTGAGCAGATATGTCGGTTAATTGAAGCATGAGTGTCATAAGTTGGTATAAAGGTGCTTAACTGAATACCACTTAACTAGTTATAAGGGGGACGGGGGACCTTGTCATAGACTAGTAGTTTAGCTATTTCTGTTATGGGCACCCCTCTTTGTAGTTAATCAGGTGGCCTCTATCTTACTGTTCGTTACTCTTAGTCAACCACTCACATGTTGCACGTGAGTGTAGCTATATGAGTCATTGTGTTGATGGCTTGGACGGTTATGAATTATTGATAATCTTATTTTTCTTTCCCCCGTGTCTCTCTTCTCTGTTATCTATTTCCTCTTAAACTCCTTTTTTTTCATCTCAAATCCTCTAAATCCTTCTTCTCCTAACCTTCATTATCCTTCTTTCATTGATTAACTGAATGCATTTGTAGTACTATCACTACAAGGGGTAACAGAGTAGTCGTTTCTGGATTGCAATCATGGTTACCTTAACATATCCAACAAAAAGAGTGGATGAGATTTCTAAATCTCAACAGGAGATGCATGAAGAACATACAAGAACCATATCAGAAATAATTGAAAACCATGAAAAGAAATAGAGTCTATCTCTGCTTGAGCATAAAGAAGAGACGAAACAGTCTCAGCAAGAATTTGCAAAATGGTTGATGCTTTGATACGGAGTAACAATCATAATACTCACTAATAAGAAGCATCTTCACAAATATTTGGTAACTTTCCAGTCAACCACTCTGGCCAAGGTTTTTCGAGTGACATTCCAGTTTACTCTCAACGTTTCTTTATTGGATCTCAGGAATCGAGTTTCCAAAATCACAAACCGAATATACATTTTCCACGGTTTGAGGATACTAATCATCTTGGATTCGTAAGTGCAGGAAAAAAAAATCTCCTTCATAATTTATCTAATAATGTTAAGGTGAATATGGCTTCTGTGTATTTAAATGGTAAAGCTGATGTGTGGTTTCATGATTATCAAGTATGCAAGGTTAATATAGTTTGGGATGATTTTGTTCGAGATATTAGTGCTAGATTTAAATAATTATGACATGATGATATTGTGGGTGAATTCAACAAATTAATTCAGGTTGGTAGTGTTTTGGATTACCAAGAGATTTTGAGGAGTTATAAGCGCTTATGCTAGCAAAGAATCGACATCTCATTGAGGATCATTTCACCTCTAATTTTATTAGTGGCTTCAAGGAAGAGTTAAGAATGCATTACTGATGCATTCACCAAAAAGTCTATAACAAACAATTTTTCTTGCTAGAATGCAAGAAGCATTACTAGAGAATGCAGCTAGAAATACAAGACATTATAAACCTCTACACGGTCAGTCCCGAGGGGTAAGCACCGGTCCTGAGGGGTAAGCAGGACAAGCCCCACTTTCGGACAACAAGTGGTGGGGGGCAACATAATACATCTTTCACATTTTGGGGTTTGCATACAATAAATAGCTATCGGAGACCTATATAATTTATATAAAATATAAGGGATTGAAATTTTTTACATCTTTCACATTTGGGGGTTTACATCCAATAAATAGTTATCGGAGATCTTTATAATTTATATTGACTTGAATTTTTTTTCTATATTTTTATTATATTATTTTTTGTTTGAATAACATTACCAAACAGTATGTAACTGTATACTCGTCATTAACATTAAAAAACAATAACAAAAAAAAATAACTTGGCAGCCGCGTAGTCAGATTTAGGTACCAACCTTATATAATTTTTTTTATCCTTTGTATACCAAAATTATAGCTTCCTCCACTTAGAAAAAACTCACTTTAAATCGCTTGGAAAGAAAAATGTGATAAAGATAGTGAAGCCACACTGCAAATGACGTGAACGTAATTAAGTTTGTGTATAAATTGTTTTTATGGCAAAAAAAAAATCGCTTAAGGGAAAAAAATTCACAGGAACGACACTGACCTCCACCAGTTTATTTACCCAACCAATATTTTTCTAAAAATCATTCTTCTCTAGTTACTAGTATCAGGTCCTTCAACAAGACCACTAGCCCTATTATTATTACTAGCCTTACCCATCAACTTCCTGCCATAAAAAGTCTATTTCATGCTGAGATGCAAGCAAGAAGAGATAAGGGCCTTTGTTATACTTTGATGACGTGTATCAGAAACGACACAAATGTGTCAAACAACAAGTTTATATGTTGGGTGCAGAAAAAGATGACCCAAATTCCAGTGAGGCTAGCTCTCCAATTGACACACCAGTAATAATTCAAGAAATGAAAGATGAAGTAGACATTTTTGTTCATACACTTTCAGGTAGTATGTCCCATTCCACCATCAAAATTCAAGGTTTGTCGGAAAGACAACTTTGTCAGTTCTTATAGACAGTTATGTACTCACAACTTCTTAGTTCCAGAGGCTGCTAGAAGATGTAGTACATACATGGAACCACAACTGCATTATTGGTGGATGTGACAGATGACAACAAGCTAGTGAGTGAAGCTACATGTCCTGCATTTTCATGGAAAATGCAAGGCCATATTTCCAGTTTGATTTGAGCTTATTGTCACTAGGTGGATGTGATATGGTCCTTGGAGTATTGGATGAAAGATGCCAGTCATGTGGTCTTTAAGTTCAACAAACTAACAATGTCATTTACTATAGCTGGTAGATACATTGAGTTGTATGGTAATTCTGAGGTCAACAAGATATCAATGATGTCTAGTACAACATTACAGAAATATTTCAAGAAGACCAAAAATGGGATGGTATGTCATATTTTCTCCATTTCAGCAATTAAACCAACCAACACATTACTCCCTCCACCTTCCATTTCCACTTTACTTGAGTCATTTTATGACATATTCTAAGAACCAACTCAGTTACCACCTTCCAGAGATCATGACCACCATATTCCACTTAAACCTTTATTATCATCACCAACAAATCAAAGACCATACATGATTCCTTATGTGCAAAAAGAAGTGGTTGAGAAATTGGTCCAAGAAATGCTCCATTCAGGTGTGATTCAACCTAGTCATAGTCCATTTTCCTTACCCATCCTTATGGTAAAGAAAAAAATGGTAGCTGGAGATTCTGTGTGGACTATAGAAAGTTGAATGACCTCATCATTTAGGATACGTATCCAATACCAGTTACTAGATGAATTAAAAGGTGCTAAGGTCTTCTCCAAGCTGGGGTGTCTTTAGTAATTTTGCGGGTGCCTTTAAAACTTTTTCGAGACGATTTTTCCAAAAATATTTGTTTTCCAAAAAAAAACATACAAACACATAAAACACCATAATAAGTACAAAATTTAGCACTAACAATATAGAGAATTGAGACAAATTAGACACAAAAATGTGTCTATCAGGAGTTTGACAGAAAAACTAGTCATGATGGTTATAAGAATACTTACAGTTTTTATGGAACGACGTCCGCATAGTACTTATACAAAGTAAAGAGATTGTTCCTAAACCTTATACAGGAGAAGCCACCAATCTCGTTAAGCAGTTTGAAGATGAGATAGAAGACGCAAGTGAATTGTATGTGTTGATTGGCAAAGAAGAACACACTGAAAGTGTTATCCCAATTGCATCTCAACCTTTAATTTAATAATTTGAGGATGTATTTCCTAATGAATTACTTGATGAGTTACCACCGCTTCAGGATATTTAACATCACATAGATCTAGTTCCTGGATCAAGCTTTCCAAACAAAGCTCATTACAAAGTGAGATCTAAAGAGCATGAATAACTCCGTCACTAAGTTGAAGAGTTGTTACAAAAGGGATTGATCCGATAGAGTCTTAGTCTGAATGCAGTACCGACCTTGTTGATCCCAAAGAAACATGGTACGTAGAGGATGTACTTTGACAGTCGTGTTATCAATAAAATCATAGCCAAATACCGTTTTATTATTCCAAGATTGGATGACTTATTAGATCAGTTGAGTGGAGTGAAGGTGTTCAGCAAGTTAGACTTGGAAAGCGCATACCATCATATAAGGATTCGTGAAGGTGATGAATGGAAAACTGCTTTTAAAACTCGAGAAGTTTTATATGAGTGGATGGTTATGCCATTAGGTTTGACCAATGCACCAAGAACATTCATGCATACCATGAATCAAGTACTGAGACCTTTTATCGCTACTTTTGTGTTTGTCTATGTTGATGATATTCTCGTTCATAATGCTAATATGGACAGGCATGTCCAGCATCTCCGAGAAGTGATTTTTGTGTTACGCTGGGAGAAACTATTTGTAACCATTAAGAAGTGTTCCTTCATGACATATTAGGTTTTGTTTCTCAGTTATGTTGTGACCAAAGATGGGATCAAAGTAAACGAGTCCAAGGTTGAAGATGCGAAAAATTAGATAAAACCTACTACTTTGTACGCGGTAAGAAATTTTCATGGATTTGCTTCTTTCTATCGACTTTTTATTCCCCACTTCAGTATCATTATGGACCCAACCACTGAATGCATGAAAGGAGGAAAGTTATCATGGTATGAAGTCTTTGAAGTTGTCAAAACAAAGTTGATTAGTGCATCGTTGTTAGTGCTACTTGATTTCAGCAAGCCGTTTGAATTACACTGTGACATATCGAATATGGGAATTGGAGCTATTTTGAGTTACGAAGGACGACCAGTATCTTATTTCAGTGAGAAGTTGAATGGTGTTAAGCTCAACTATAACACCTGCGATGTGGAGCTCTACGCAATAGTTCGGGATTTAAAGCATTGTCGTCATTATCTTATTCATCAACGAGTTCGTAATGTTTTCTGATCATGATTCTTTGAAGCACATCAATAGTCAAGAAAAGCTTTCTTTAGACATGGTAAGTGGGCTGGTTATCTACAAGAGTTCACTTTTGTGCTGAAACACAAGGCTGGATCGTAGAATCAAGTTATTGATGCCTTAAGTCGCAGGAGTCTGTTGTTCAATACTACGAGAACTGAGATATTAGATTTCGATTCATATTCTGATATTATGCAAACTGATTCATGTTTCGCGGAGATTGTGAATATTCCCAATACAGGAGTGAGAAGTGACTACCATATGCATGATGGTTTTCTCTTCAAGGGAAATCAATTATGTATTTTAGATTATAGTCTTTGGGTAAAGATTCTCAAAGAGTTACATGGCGAAGACATATGGACAGAGAAAAGACTTCTCAACTTGTTTTGAAGTCGTATTAATTACTAGCTTACAATAAGACGTGAGGTTGGAAGATTTGTGGATACATGTCGAATCTGTCAAATATCGAAGGGAAAAGCGTCTAATGCAGGTTTGTATATGTCGTTGAAAGTTCCAAGTCAACCTTGGACAGATTTGAGCATGGATTTCGTGTTGGGTTTACCTCGAACTCAGAGGGGAAATGATTCAGTATTTGTAATTGTTGACTGTTTTTCAAAGATGACGCATTTAATTGCTTGCAAGAAGACTACTAATGCACTGAAGGTAGCTGAATTGTTCTTGCATGACATATATCGTTTGCATAGAGTGCCTTATTCAATTGTTAGTGTTAGTGACCAGCACACAAGATTCCTTAATTATTTCCGGAAGACTTTATGGAAGTTACCTAATACAAACAAAAGATTCTCGCAAATATTCTTGGTAAAGGACCGAAGAATTTAAGTCATTTCTAGACCATGATTCTGGGTACTATCATCTTCATATTTTATAGAAAAATTAAACTAACAATAGAAATGTTTATATGATAAACAAGAATAAGAATAACCGTGATTTTTAGCTAATTCTTTCTTTTCAAATCTCTTCCATGTATGAATGAACTCAATCAACTTTGACCTCCACCTCCGCCCAGGATCTTTTCAACACTAGTACGGCAGATGCTCAAACATAACAAACAACATGAGATTTATGGTGTTTGTTTTCGATATTGTGTCACACCAATCCTTTCGGACTAAATAATTTTCCAAAAGGAGAAGGTTCACGGGTTGGAGTGTACAGGTGTACCAGCGGAGAAAGTTCACGGGCTGGAGTGTAAGTGTACATCGTTACTGATCTTCTCACAAACTTTTATGTTGAAATTCCTCTCTGTTTTTCTTACGTGGTGAAAATTCATAAATACTAATCAAATAATCGACTGAGTAATTTTCTAAGCGACAACGGATTTTACAATGTTTTCATTTGGGAGATTGATTGAGACTGCTAGCTAAGTCAAGGTCTTGAGCTTGACCCACGGCTACTATCAAATGAGGAAAAGAAAATTGTAACTTAAGTAAACTGAAGCCTCTCACTTTCTATTCGTTTGTCATGGCTCATAGCATTTCAAGCATTCAACCAAAATCAAACTGAAGACTTTTACACTACAATACAAGAACTTCTTATCTCGTTCCATTTGTGGAAAATCAAGCTAGCATGTATTATTCCATTTCAATCATGATACAACACTTAAACAAACTAGTATTAAGTACGATTAAGTTTTCGTAATCACGACCATATTCTTCACAATATTATAACACAAATTTCTCTCTAGTACACAGTCTAATCTTTGAACGTGAAAATGAAGAAGAGAAATATCATTAGCCTACTGATTATCTGCCGTTGGTTGCTAATTAAATGCTTAAATCAAGCTTTGCTCATATATAATGACTCCCACTTAACATGGGTGAACAAAAGGCATAACTTTTATTGGTTCTGGCCTATTTTGTGGTTCAGCAGTGGGTAATTAAAACATTAAAGCTCAAAGAAAAATCAAATCCAATGACAGGAAATCATCAATCATAGTATGACGACCAAACCTTCTAAACATTAACATTGTCTGCTGTATGAGCAAACTCAACACCCAACACAGGAATAAACAGCAAGACAAAAGGAAATGAAAGCTTTCAAGTTAAGAAAAATACTTCATAGAGAGTTCATTAAGCTTCTAATTAATTGATTAATTAATTAGTCTCCCTTCTTCCATTTTTCCTCAAATCAGTAACTCTTTCTCTATGAATAGTAGGAGAATAAACCTGTTTCTGTTGTTGACGATGATGAGACCTGATCAAGCTATCCTCTTTAACCCCACATGAGTTCTTGCAAGAAAATATTCCAAATCCACTACTTTTTGAAGCCGTAATACTTCTGCTTTTTGTAGTACTAATACTTCTACTTTTTGTTTTGGTACACTCTTTATAAGCTGCAAAAAACGGGTCCTCATCATTAGATCTTTTGAGTCCTTTCCTAGAACCTGTTGAGTTACTCCTGGAGAGCTTGAGCTTATACTGAATCGGGCATGGTGGAAGTGGGATTTGTAGGTCTATTTTTGGTTTACCAGGGTTTTCTAAAATTGGATGACAAGGAGGAGGAGGTGGTAGAAGTTGTTTGTAATACCCATCATCATCTCTAGAATATTGCTGATTATCTTCTTCGTATGTCTTCTTGGAAACTCCTGGTTGATTCTCCCATGAAAAGGGTACCTGTGAATGAACCTTACTATTACTCATAATGAAACTGCGAAAGAGATTGAAAGTTAGCTAGAGTATTGTTGATTGTTTGTTGAGAGGATTTCTATGAATGAATTTTTTTTATATGGTATTTGGATTCATGCAATATATGCTTTGTAACTGCTGAGGGATATTTTGTTGAGAGAGTGTGAGAGATAAGAAAAGAAAGGAAGATATGGGTTTGTTTTTAAACTGAATTTGGAGAGAGGAAAACGAAGATAGAACGGAGAAGAAAGTGAGTTTAACAGATTAAATTCTATTTTGTTTACGTCATGTGAAACGTGTTGGATATAGAAAGGAAGTTAGAGACAAAATTTAAATGTTAAACTTTTCAAATAAGTTGACAAGTTCGTTGATGCTTTTGCGCTATCTATCTTCTTGTTTTGTTAGGGTACGATAATTAGGTAATATATACCGGCAATACGATTTAAAAAAAGAACTTAATGCAAAACGGCAAGATTCATTTGAAAAAAAAAAAAGATAGAATATTTTTGCTCGCATGCTACTCAAATATTACTGTATTGCGCAGTTTACTCTCGGCCAAAATGTTTGGTGACGTGACTTTATCTGGTAAAGATGTTCATCATTAAGAAGGTGATTGTTCATGTCTACCTAGTATCGAGTTGAGTTAATAGCCACTTCAATGGATATAAGAATCTGAATCTGAATCTTCTTGGTTAATGCTTATTTATTTTCGAAGAAATATATACTCCATGCTAATGCATTTCGTGTACGCCAGCTTCGGAAGATTTAATCCAAAACATCTTAGCACTGATTAGAAGGTACGTATAATTGATTTGAAGCTATAATTAATGTTGTGGAGTAGTTAATTCTGTATTATACACTGTTGGATTTTTGTGAGTTTGGTGACTCGAATTAACCCCTTCTAGTAGTAAGACAGCCATCCCTGGGCATGAGGTAATCCGAGCTGGTTCGTGCTATTGTGTCTTGGCTCATGTAGTCTTGTAGACCATGCATAAATTGACGTAAACATATTAAAACTGGTATTTATTTATATATTCCAAAAATTGCCCACCATTCAAAAATCGGTACTCACTACAATTCAAAAATAATGGAACTGTGACAATTCAATATCGACAAGAATCAGAAAACAAAAAACGAACTTAATTGGACTTTGTCATCTTCATGTACCCATATCCATTCCCATTTCCCACCTAAAGAATCTTAAATGACTAACTAATGGAGATAATCTTTTATTTTTTCCCCCCAGTATTTAATCATTCAATTAAGTGAGAAATACGTAAGAGGGAATTGGCTCGAATTCTGGGCATAGTAATCAGGCTAGAATGCCGGGCTACATTATACTAGTATGAGTTGGTGGGGTAGTAGGTAATCGAGATGTTGATGGCATTTCGATGACCAAATGTAAGTTATGTTGGAAATTTTCATAAATGTGTGCCGGGTCCGGGGGCGTAACCCCTCTCAGCTGTGTTCAACCTGACAGGTCAGGTCGCGGGGGTTTAGGGGGCAGCGCCCCTTAGCAGAGTGCGAGACAGCATCTCGTAGAATTTTTTTCTGGTTTTGAAATTCAAAACCTATTCCGTTTTCCAGAAATTTCTACGATCGCGTCTTTTCCCATAGGGTTTCTCTGAAGATATGCCATTAATGGATGCCTGTTGAAAGCGTTTGTTGGAGATGAAGAGACATCTCTAAAAGGCATGAAATCCTCTTTAAATAGCGAAGGTTTTCTCCCATTCCAACACATCATAAGCAATCTATTTTCTTTTTCTCTAAAAGCATCATCAGAACCTTATACAGTGTGTTTCTTGGTCGGGTCAAGGAAGTACAATCCTTGAATTCGATTACGGTGTTAGGGCTTCATTGAATCCTGAAGGCATAATTCGAGAGACCTGTTGTACTCGCCAAGTTATTTGGGAAAGGTCGAATTATTGTCTAAAAGAATCGAAAGAGCCTTGAAGTCAGGGGTACACCATTATTCTGTTTTTGTTTTTCATCCTCTTGTTTAACCCAATTTTTCCAACAAGTTACACGATATTGCTGGCACGACGTCCAGGCTACTGCCATCAGCATGTTTTTTTTTTCACGCATCAGTCTGCTGACTCTGCTCTCCTCCGTAGTTGTTCCGTTCGTGCTGTTATCTTTAATTAGGTAATGCTAGCTTCCGCAAAACAAAGTCCCATTTGCAAAAGAGACAAAACATAAGGGTCGAGACCGGAATGTTCTTCGCTATTTTTCTCTCGCTTGTATTCATTGGGTTGAGGTACCCCTCTTAAGTACCTCTTTTTTCAATGAATTTTTTCTTTGACCGATCAAAAAAAAAAAGGGTCGAGACTGGCAGCCTCCACTTGGAATAATAACGGTAGCGACAGTACTATTTGAAGAAAAAAAATATAATAAAAAATTATGTCCTAAATTTTTTTTTTGACTCAAAAATGGAAAATTTTATTAAAAATCCAATACATCACTAAGGAGGTAATAGTATTGGTGTAAGCAAAGAACAAAGACATACTAGAATGGTGCCATGAAAGAAAAAAACCAAAATTACAAAGAGCTAATGAACAACAGCCTCCCAATTATGCAGAACCATGTTCAGAGTGTTTCCTTCAAAAAATTTAGTGCCCACACACCAATTAAAGATCAAAGTCTTGACACTATCCTTCAGATTTTCCATTGAATTAAACCTGCCATTGAAAGCTCTTAAGTTCCTTTCAAGCCAAACAACCCACAAATTAATTGCAAAAGGAATTATATCCCAAATCTTTGTTTCTAGACTTAAGTTCTTCCCTTTCTTTTTCCTCCACTCCCATAATAATTGTATCCCTTACACTGCCTTGAAACACCTATTGAAGATCATAGCCACTTAAGAAGTAAAACCAAATTTCTCTGGTTGTATCACAATGCAAAAACAAATGCTGGTTGGATTCAACACTTTTCTTGCATAACAGGCATCCATTGACATTGTAAGTGGTCCTCAATGAATCCATAGTTGGTGCAGCATTATAACAGAGAGTCCAGACAAAAAATATTACCTTCTGTTGTATTTTTGGATTCCACACACTCTTAAGGGAATACAAGCAAACCATCATCCTCCAAAGACTTATAACATTCTGCCACAAAAAAGTTTTTTGTGCCATTCTGCCAAATTCTATGATCCCGGCCTTCACCCATATTAAAAGTAGAAAGCAAATTCAGCAAATGAGCAGTATCTTCAATCTCTGTATCCTTTAAGTTCCTGCAAAATGCAAAATTCCAGTTGTTCCCTGCATTAACATCTAACACTTCCTGAATTGTAGCATCTTGCAGTCTGCTCAAATTATAAAGATTAGGGAACAAGACTTGTAAAGACTGTCCATTGAGCCACACATCCTTCCAGAAAAGCACTCTATCACCACTGTCCACCTGTAAAGTTGAATTTTGCTCCACATGATTCCTACACTTCAAAATGCCAGTCCACAAACTCTTACCAACTGACTTGTTTGTAGGATTTGGTCGAAAAGATTTCTCATTGCCACCAAATTTAAGCCTCACAATTTTCTCCTAAGAGCTTTTTCCTCATTTCCATACCTCCATATCCACAAACTTTTGTTTTCTGATTTTTGGTAGGACTTTGCTCCTACTAGTCCATGGCGGATTAATTTCCTAGCTTACCTAGGTTTGGTCTCGACCAATAGGGTTCGAGATATTGCGCAGGGCGCCAAAAACCTAATTTTTGCAAATTGATAAAATTAGGTTAAAGGACTGAATTTTGCGGGTTGCCGCAAAACCAATCAAATTTTGGTGAATTTTGCATACTGATACAAAATTCACTAATTTAATGTTAAAGGGCAGCATAACTTTGCATGCCTCTGATTGAAAACTTCCACACGCATCTCAATCCTGACACTTCGAGAGATTCATGCTACTCGGCTGAGAGCAAACATTAGTCGTCATGTTATGTTAGTATTAAGAGTTCAACTGGGAACATGGTATGGAACAAATACTCAGAAATTTACAGAATATTTGGGATTGTTGCTACACGCACCATTCTGGATAAATTTCATATAAATATATTGAATTGCTCAATAAGCATGTAAGTAAAGAGGCATGAGCACTCATCACTTTTAAATGGCTCAACTTCTTTGCAGAATAATGGCGCATACTTACCCAGTATCCATCAACCATTTTGTATACACACAAGTATGCATACATTTGGTTCCCGGTTTTGGACTTATACACTAATGTGCGAACACAATATATATGCTTATATCCAAAGATGGTTACATTTTCTAAACTCTTTATTTCAATCATTGAAACATTCTTAGAGGATGTTATATATAGAGGTTAGTCACGCTCTATTTTTCATCAAAGCAATTTTCAAGATATTGAAACAATCAACATGACTTTCGTCAGGAGTAAAGATGAACTTGGCCAAAGCGAAAGCTTACTAACACATATTTCGAGAGCGAGATAAACTTGTCTTGAAATAGCAAATGTGTATAATCGAAGTCTATATAGTAATACGACTTTTGTCTCAAGATAGGAGATAAAGTAGATAGAATTTTTGAGTGATAGATAAGTTCAAGTCTCCACATACCTTTTAGTCGATGAAGTTCCACCAGTTCCTTGAGTAGTTCTTCGTCTTTGTATGATGAACGCCGTTGAGTCTAGAGCTCAACTACACTTTCTATCCTAGTCCGAGACTTAGCTATAAGTAGACTAGAAATCAAGACTTATAGTTTTGGCAACTAAACTTGACAACAAGCTTGAGATAGCAATGCTTGAGAGTTAGACCGAGCAGTGCTCTAACAACTCCCCCTTAGTCTATGCTTTACTCTTTCGTTAGATATAATGTTTAAGCACCATTGTCCTTTCCTTAGTGATACCAAATCACTTGTTTACTCTATATATTTCTCCCCCTTTTTGTCACAAAATGATAAAGGTACGAGCAAATAAAGGACAAACCGAAAGGATCTTACAAATCTAAAAGACTTGCATAACCTATAAGAGTCAAGCACGAGGGTTCCACACACCATTTTAGATAACCAATATCAAAACCGAAACTAAAAAATAATTTTGTTTTGATATGTTACCAAGGAAACGATTGCCCGAAGCAATTTTCCCTAATAGTTTAGCAAATAAAAAATTGACTAAGCACCTTAGTTCTTTTGCTAAACCGATTGTACAAATACAATCGCTTGTTCGATAAGACCAAAATAAAGATCAGAATTAACTCTATTTTTCTCATCAGGTGCTAATTATTCAAATAATAACTTAGATCTTTCACTTTTAAACAAGACAAGTACTAGGTTAGTTAACTAGCATTTCTTGTTAAGGCATTCGATTAGACTTGAATAACCGAAACCTCCACTTTGATAAGTCTAACTAAGATCAAAATTAACTTAGTTTCTCTCATCCGGAATCGAATTGGACTAAACAATTGACCCCGAAAACTTTTTTTTTTAAGCCATAAACAATTCATACAAACCAAATAAATCAACTTGCATAATTATTTACCTCAACCAGAAGCAATTGAAACAAACATAGACATTATAGTACCACAATTGCACCAAAATTTCGTAAGCCTAAACAATTGATACCAAACCATAAAGAAAGATAACAATAGTTTTTCTTAACCGGAAACAATTGAATCACACACATATCCATACACAAATAATGGAATAAACATCAATTGTACCGAAATTTTGTTAAGCAAAAGCAATAAATATATGCAATAAAATCAGGCTTTTCTTAAACAGGAAAACGATTAACTAACAAATTCGTTACCTCAAATTCCGCATCCTCTTCACCCCGAAAGATATGTCATTAAGCGCAAGTTCACATAGAACTCTCCCCCGTTGTGTTATCATCCTCCCGCCAAAACAAAAGAACAACAACAAAGAGCAACCTTTACCAGAGAAAGGTTGAAAATCGGTTTTAACTAATGCGATGCAAAAGTTGAAACCCGGAAACACATATGCTTTTATGCTAAACCAAAAACGATTCAACATATTGTGACTTTTTCACATATTAGTTTCAATCAGAACCCCTTATGATCTTTTGATAAAGCCTACCAACATAGGCTAGAACTTAATCCTGCTAAATCAAAAAGTCACCCAAACCATAAGGGTTCACACCATATGAAATCGAATATTAATGTTATGAAAACCGAAATCAAACATCCCATAAACATACATAGCAATAATATGAAGCATTCAAGCATAGGCTATGTAATCGAAAAACTATCACAAGAAAAATTATAAAATTATAATTTTATTCATTAATAAATAGATAGTTTTATTCAAAATAGACCTTATACAATTATTGAAATAAATAAAAAAATGATGTCTATTTTCCTGGATTAATCCTTTATCTCAATGCTAGAGGAAGGTAGATTATTACTTTTAGTCTTCAGCTTATGAAATTCTTCAAGTAGATAACCTTGATTCTGTCTTTGATTGAACACGGAAGTGTGTCAATGCTTCAATACACTGATCTTTCTTCAGCATATTCTCTCTTTCCTTCTTGCTAAGCCAATCTCTCTTTTTGATTTTACTCTTTGATTTCTCAATATCCAGAGAAGATGCAGACTTATTCTTGAAGTGATTTTTCTGATCTAGCATCTTATCAAGTGATACGTATTGATCTCTGTACCTTGGTGACTATTATTATAGAGGCGGAATTCAGAATAATAATAGACGAAAACTAGAAAACAGAACACACTAGAAACCAGAATCGAAGAAAATATCTTCTCTAGATTATGAACAAGAAAACTATTATAATCTCTCTTTGTTACGCTCACAATCTCTCTAGGTAAATAACCTTAAACTATTTTCTAAGCTTGCTTTTACAATAATTAATTTCCTCACAAACTTATCTCTAGGTGATTTGTCTCACAAACCTCCTTTCTTCGATCTAGGTGTGTCTGTATCACAAACCACACTCTAGATGTCTTAGCTATGAGCTAAACATCTCTATTTATAGCTTTAACGGTTTCCCAAACCTTCTAGGAATCTATTTCCTTATCTAGGAATAATTCCTCTTCTAGGTATATTACCTTGTCTAGGAATAATTCCCTTTCTAAGTATATATTTCCTTATCTAGAAATATTACCTTGTCTAGGAAACATTCCTTTTCTAGTTATATTTCCTTATCTAGGAATATTACTTTGTCTTGGAATATTTCCTTATCTAAGAATACTGCCTAAAAATCAGTATTCCTTCCCAAAATTATAATTCTATCCTCAATCCGTCTTGAGGATCACTAGTTCCTGAAGAGAGGAAAATACACATGTATCATCAAGAGAGGACATTGGATCCAGACTCATAGTGCGGACAAGGAATGACCAAAGAAGGAGAAGGATCTTTTTATAATTTTCATACTTCCGAAAATATAATATTCTTATAAATACGAATATCTCAAAAAAATTCAATTCCTAGATTTTATTCCCATAATCTACACAAAAGTGCCTTGATACTTCTTCTTCCTCACTAAATTTGGTACACGAGGTGAGGAAAGAATGCTAATACCGATCAGGTGGTATTAGTGTGAAATTTTCTCTCAATATGAAATTTTGAACAACCAGAGTGTTCTGGATCTAGTATTGTATGAAAGATTCCCTTTTTGTTATCTCGAACTAACGAAGTATCTTGAGATTGACTTGGGTTGCCTATGCAACTTTTAGCAATTCTGTTTTTGAGACAGTTTTTGCATCTTGTCTTATTTTTCCCTTTACCATTAGATGATTTAATAACATCGGAAGACATGTCCATTTTTAAAATGGGTAAATCACTAATGGAGGAGGAAGAAATAAGATTGACAACTAATGCAAGATTAGATGTTTCCTCTTCTTCAGAGTCATAAGAATCAGAGGTCTCATCTAGAGTTACAGCCAGTGCCTAGATGAGGATGATATTCATCATCTTCTTCCTGATCCTTTTTGACAGGAATTCGATCATGTGGACGAGAAGATCGATGAGTATCCTTTATGAATCTCTTATTTCTTTTCTTTAAGATATCTCGAAACTGTCTAGTAATCAATGATAATGATTGTTAAATTTCATCATCAGAGTTTTCTGCAATCTGTTCCTCTGAATCATCCATCTGTCTATTTTTCTCCATTGGAGCTTTCAGAATTTTTGCATCTTTAAAAGAAATTCCTTTAGTTTGAATAGGCTGTGATTCATGATCAAAGATCTTTAACTTTCCTACGAGTGTGCTTCGCGAGAGTGTTGAAAGATCATTTGCTTCAATGATTGCATGCTTCTTAGAATCGTATCTAGATGGCAACGATCTGAGAATTTTGCATACTATATCCTTTTCAGAAATAGACTTTCCAAGCGAGAAATAAGCATTTACCATCTCAGAGAATTTGATATAAAACTCCTCAAAAGTGTCGTTGTCATCCATTCGAAGGTTTTCCCAATCGGACATAAGAGTTTTTAGTCTAGCTTCTTTCTCAGATGTATTCCCTTCAAATACGATCTGAAGATTATCCCAAGCTTCTTTCGAAGTTTGACATGTTGATACATGATGTTGTAGATCACGACTTATAACATGTATAATAGCATTCAAACCATCTGAATTCTGCTTAGCAAAAGCCTTTCTTCGTTTGAAAAATCCACTAAGCGTTTAAACTCAGTTTCCGAATTTTGTACCTTAGGGCGATTATAACCATCGACGACTAATAGCCAAGTATTAAAGTCTCACGATTGAAGAAAAGATCTCATAAAAGATTTCCACCATAGATAGTTTGTTCCTTCAAATCTTGGCGGTACGTTAATTGAAGTCGATTCATGAGAACTCGAGTTCATTACTTATAGGATGGATCACACCAAACACAGATTGTTAGATCCTTTCGTGTTTGCCTGCTCTGATACCAATAGAAAAGACGAGGGTACCCAAATATACCTCAATCTAAAAATTTTCCACCTATAAGTCCTTTCTCCGAAAGTGATTGTCTATGGACTGAGTCGAGACAATACAACTAATCGGTTCACACTTTGTGTGATCATCTATGGATACGAGATCGAGACAATACGACAACAAGATAACTTGTGTGATTGACTATGGATACAAGATTGAGACAATACAACAACGAAGTATGATTACTTGATAATAGGTTCGGACTTAACCAAACACTATAGGATTGCTATCAAGTAATTAGGAATTAACGTTTGTGTATTTTACTTCTAATTATAATAAAACAATTATAATTGCGGAAATAGAAAAGTAAAAGACACAGAAAGATTTTGTTAAAGAGGAAACCGCAAATGCAGAAAACCCCCGGACCTTGTCCAGAATTGAATACTCCCAGAATTAAGCCGCTATACAAAATCTAAACCAACTTCGTATAGTTGAGACCAAGCAACTAAACCTATAGTTCACCTAGTTCCCTCACTATCCTTGCGCCCCCAACTTGTAATAAGTCACGCACTTGGAACAATTTTTGTGGTTCATATTCCAAACAGTAAAGGAACAACAAATCTGTTCGACAACAACTCTTTTCAAACAACGTGATATGAGTTTGAAAAAAGGCTCTTCCGTTTATCCCAATAAACTCCTTTGTCGGGTTCTTAGATCTATCTATCCAACAACTACCAAAGTAATTGTTTAGACTATGCAATCAATACTATGAATCACAAAGAAATGTATTGATGCCGATCTACTCAACTAATCAATCAAGGTTATCACAAAGATAAACCGATTATAGTTGGATCCCTCCAGCCGATCAAGTTTTGTGCACACCAAAGATTATGAACTCAAATAAGAAATCTTCTTTGTCTTCAAATCTTCTTAGATCTTCAATAAACACCTTTACACAAACAACTTGAATCTCTTGTGATCAACCACACACAGAACAGAGAATGTTAACGATGGATTATCACAGGACGTCTTTAAATCTACAAACAGTTCTAAAGATCCCCGTCGACACTTCGATCTAGTTTGAGTGAATCTTATACCAGAAGAGAAGATTCTCAAGCATAAACAAACTAGGTGCAATCAAAGTTCAACAACCGTTAGTCAATCAAATCAATCGAAAACTAATAATAAACTGCAATTATCTAGTTTCCCACCAACGGTACTCGTAGAGCTTCTCAATCCCAAAGAAGTCTTTAAAACGAGCGGTCGTAAGAGATTTCGCCTAATTAGGGTACTTTCCTCTCCGAATAGACGGCTCCACCAGTAACGACACAGCTAGGTAGTTTTGCTGGCTCTGAGGATTAGTTTGCTCGAAATGCAAACTTCAGTATTTATAGACCAAGGAAGTTTGGACACCAAGGAATTTCCAAAACCGAATATTCTTAAAGATATGCAATAAAGTCCAAATCGGTTTCCATAATTCCTGGAAATGCACTGTCCAAATATTGACCGAAATCTCAGTAGAAAATCTCCAATTAGTAAATGCACATTACCAATTTTTATTTTCTAAAGATATGCATTTAATTGCTGGAAATTAAAAGTATATAAAACTAAAAACCTTAATTAAAAGATTCTCAATTTATTTCGATCCGGGATTCTCCTTTAGTTATTAAGGAATATCTTTGAACAATAAAAGATAAGAATTACTGCACATGTTCAAAGTATGTCGACATCTTTACTTTGTAAATCCTTTTCCATATTTACAATCTTGGAACCGATTTGCCACACTTCCAAACGAGTTTAGAATTGGTTCATCTGACTTCCAAGAACTATGTGATTGATTATCTTATCAAATAACCATTAGTGGGTTTCACGGTTCTACCAAAACACAAAGCTTCGGTTGTACCTCCATGTGGGTACTAGGATCGGTCACACTAGCTTTCCAAATAATGGTTGACTAGGTACTAGGATCGGTTACCACATAAATTATTTTACTTGTGATCGGTTGCACAAGTCATAGGATCGGTTACCAATTCCTAAGACTTGTTGTACCCTCTTACAAGGATCGATTCCACATACTTGTGATTGGTTGCACCTTTTACTAGGACCGGTTCCCCAATGTCTAGAGTTGGTCATACCAATTACAATAAATCGATCATACCATCTTAGGTGATTACTTAAGATCGGTTTCACTAATAAAAGTCATACCAATACAAAAGTCAGGCATTGTGAATATTTTTACCAAGATACATAAGCAAGTTATGAGCGGTTATACTAAACACACATATTGGTAATCCAAAGATTTGCAATGAATAACAATACCAATAATCCTAGTGATTTCCATTTCGGTTCACAAAACAAGTTTATGAATTGTACTTCCTTTAAACGAATATAAAAACATTGTTTCCTAGGACGAAATCTTCACCCATACCCATACATAATCACAATAGCATTCACACGATTATGTCGATGTCTTATATACGAAGTTCAAAAGATAGATGTTATACTTCGTATTGTAATTCCTTAATGCTATGTCTAACTAGAGTATAATCATTCACAGCTTCGCAGTTATGTTTTCAATATGCACGACTTGAAAGATACGTTAGGAATGAAACAGTTCAAGTCAAATATTACTAACCTCAAGTGGAAGGATGATGTCGTCGTTGTAGTTCTTTACTTCTTTACATTCTTCAAGTCTTCACGTAATACTTGTAAGTCTCATATCCTAGTAACTTTCTAGCTAACCTATACGAAGTTGACTCTAGTAAATAATCAAGCGACTCTTTAAATGAGTTTTGATTCACTAAAATATGACAACCAAACTTGACATACCAACGCTTGGTGGGTTCAACCGAGCTATGCTCTAACAGAATCTGAATCTGATATCCTTTTTCCTAATAACTCACTATATATATCCCGAAGGGTATTATAGGTATAAATTTTCGAGAGTAATGTCCACCTTAGGACCAAACAATAATATGTAGGACCACACAGTAATATATATTTTAAAAAAAGACCAAATAGACAGCTGACTGGGTCAACTGGACCAAACTAACTTTAATATATTATTATTAGGACTAATTGGTATTTCCTACATTAAAAGAAATATTTGTTTATGTATTAAAGTAGATACTTTAGTTAAATTTTTCCATTGACCACTATGAGAAATTAAGTTTGCCTGTACACGTATACAGGCAAACAATCAAATTAGATGAGTCCCATTGGACTTGCTCTAATTGAATTAGATTTACAAGTTCAGAAAACATTAATAACAGCTTCTCCAAATATCCAACAATATCCCTCTCCATTACTTTTGACACAAACTTGATTGCAGAATGACAACCTCCACATACTCTGATGTTCTTTATTATCAGAATCCTTGGAACATGAGGTGTATTAAGAAGAGCAAACGCTAAAGCTAACTTCTCACTGTGAACCTAGAGCCTAGCTTCCCTCTCCCGCTGATCAGTGAATGCTAGAACATGGCTCGTATCTGGAACATACCCATCCTGCTTAATCTTCTCAGTTACCTTAACCCACATTTTACGGATTTCCTCGTTGAATGGGTGAGGACCATCATTAGCTACAAACACACGATCGCATTCCCTATCTTCACCCAACTAATACTAGGTTCTTTCCCGAGCCCAATCTCTCTCATTCTTTTTCTGACTCTTGCAATATATCACTCAATCTACCAATATCACTCAATCTACCAATAGATGCATAAATATTCGAAAGAATAATGTGAGGACCTGAAACAGTATAGTCGACCTCAATACAACGTTCACCGGCAAAAATCCCCAATTCAGTATCCTTATGCATTCTACAAGCACCAATAAAGCTCCCCAAACAACGGATGTGGGTTCGATTGGCATATCTTTTATAAATCTAAGGCTTGATTAAGAAGCCTTGCTCTACCAGGAAGATCAACTTTTGTTGCATAATGATCAACATGTGGAACCTTAAGTCTTGCTCTACCAGAAAGATCATCTTTTGTTTCATAATGATCAACTTTTGTTACAGTAGATGACCGCTGCCACGGTGGGACGGCCGACCGCAGAAATCGGCGCGAAAGTATCATTTTTCCTGACACGGCGCGAAAGTATCATTTTTCCTGACATGGCGTGAAAGTATCATTTTTCCTGACACGGAGTGAAAATATCAATTTTCCTGAAACGGAAAATTAACCGATGCATAAACCAATATATGGCTGCATAATGTGATATGCATCCTTTGTGGTGGTTTGCATAATGACTATGTATTCAATTTTCGAAAATTGTGCCTAAATTGAAAGTATCGCTTTTTTTTTTTAAAACGGAGGGAGTACATCGTTTTATCAGTTGCAACGGAAAATAAGTTGATGCATAAATCAAAATATGACTACATAAAGTATTATGTATCCTTTGTGGTGGTTTGCATAATGGATATACATTTAATTTTCGAAAATTGTGCCTAAAATGATAAACACCTTCGATTTTTCGGTAAAAACTCTAAATTTGATATTGTTGTTTGTACTCATTGCGTAGAGTTTTTTAAGACCATTCCAACGAGATAAAATTTGTACAATTCCAAGGCACAGATTTTTAGATATGTTATATTAAAGTTTAGTTGCCAATTCCCTGAAAAAATAGGATATATAAAGAGTTATAGTAATTGGAATAAAAGGGAGAGACAATTTGGAAATTTCCAGGGTATGACACAAACCGTCCAAATCCAATATTTTTGTGTTAAATTGGAAAAAAAATCATGCTTCACATTGACACAAAATCACCATAATACAGCCCTTCATTCACTAATCCGCCATGTCTACAAGCTGTAAGACCACAAAGGAAGATAGAACTCCAATCTTAATCATTCTTCAAAATCGTTCAACGGCTTCCGTCGCTTTCGCATGTTGAGAAAACCCGATAAGTATAGAATTTCATGAGACAACATCTCTGCTCTCCAACCTATCGAATATTTTCCTTGCATCCTCGATGCTGCCCGTACATGTCAAGAATAGTGTTACCAGCAAAAGCAATAAGCTTTCCCATGAACCCATTTTCCTTGTTCTAAAGATTCGGTACTAGCACAGGCCTTTAACACACTTGCATACGTGAAATGGGTAGGTTTAAAACCTTCTCTTTGCATCCTCCAAAACAACTTAAGAGCATCCATTCCTTCACCCTTTCGGGCATGAAAAGCAATTAATGCATTCCAAGAGACTTTTTCTTTCTTACCATTCCATCAAATGCTATCAAACCTAGCATACATATCCACAAGAGAACTAGCCACAATATATGAACTGTAACCACAATTTACTACAAAAGCATGTACTTTCCTACCAGGTTTGTCGGTAGCTGCAGATCCAGAAGCTCAATCATATGAGTAAATAATGCAAGAGCTTCTTCAGGTCTATCATTTTGAGAATACCCTGAAATTAGAGCAGTCCACGTAACATATCTTTGCACGGCATCTCATCAAACATTTTCTTGGCATCATCCAAATTACCACATTTCATATACATATTAATGATGGCATTATGGATGAACAGATGAGATTTGAATTTTGATTTTAGAAAATACTCATGAGCCATTCTGCTTACTCTTAGTTTTCCCAAACGGTGCATTTCTTAAGCAATTTATTATAAAGTGTATGATCAGGTTCAATGGAACCTTGGTCGACGAGATCAAGAATGTAAAGGCCTTCTTTTGAGTTGTGGCTTTTGCGAAGGTAATCTTTTTCGTGAATGATACAAGATGCATCACCCTCTTCAATGTCTTCGAAGAAATCTTCAAATGCAGAGAGGTACTAAAAATGCACTGGTGCCCATATTCCCAGCAGATGGAGAAGAAAATTCCTGGATAATAATATTCCATGTCTCTTAAGGATGTTTTAGTGAAACAAGAAAATCAAGTTGGCTGACCAACAACTGTTTGAGATTTACATTTGAAAATACATGCCCGATTTCGATGATGGCAAAACCAAGTTGGCTGACCATAAACACGGTAACCCTGTCAATCTGTTTCATGTTTTCGTTTTTTATTGGTTTCGTTTTTTTATTGGTTTAAATTCTGAAACTTACCAGGATATATAAATTGTACGCGAAACACGACACTCGAGGTATCTAAGTACTCAAATAGTCAGCCATATAATCTCTAAACTGCCTAGTATTCAATATTCACTACTTCGCAGTTTCTTGAGCAAAGATACATAGACTTAAAACAACATTATTATGGCTTTTCTACATTGTCTGCCATACACAATAGTTGACTGCATGTAATTTTTTTATTTTTATTTTTTATTTGGTAGAGAGAAAGAAGAGAACAAAACAAACAGAAGAGAAACAGAAGAAAAGAGAACTAGCAGATAGCTAGTTCCTTAGCTGACAGATCAGAAATGCTGAAAGGGGGTTGGGAAGATGTCCATTCCTCTTGGACATTATGTTCCAAAGCATATGAAACGAGATTGTGAGACACATCATTAGCTCCCCTCTTAACGAAGTTAAACACGACCGAGTTAAAATGAATTGTAAGGTTGTTGATCTCTTCCACCAGTCGACGAATTCTCCATGGCGTGAAAGAAGTAATGCCATTTAACACGTTGACCACCGAGAGGCAGTCTCCTTCTTGGATGATGCATTGCAGCTGTAGACGTTTTGCAAGTTTAAGTCCTGTAAGAAAACTGTTAGCTTCTGCCACTAGGGGGATAGTTTGACTGTGGAAAGAGGTAACAGCACCAAGGAAATGTCCAGTATGAGTTCTCGCAACGGCAGCAGCTACAGAAATATTAGAACCCATGGCTGCATCTACATTCAATTTGACAAAACCATCAGGAGGAGGTTACCAACTAAGAGGAGGTGTAGTGTTAACTGAGATTTCAGAAACACGTTGGTCAGGGCAAACATAATTCTCCTCCGCAAAGAAGTAGGATGAGAACCAGAAATAGGTATCATTAATCACAACTGAAATCTGCGGCCTAATCTTCTCAAAATGGAGCTTATTTCTGGCCCTCCAAATAGACCATAATAAGCTAGCACCAAGACAGAAAGAATGTCAATCATCTCTGGCCTCTAGCCACTGTAATATGCATTGTTTAACTGTATAATGTTGATCTGATGGAATTCTAAAATTTAGAGCAGAGCCAAAGAGAACAGCCTCAGTGAACTGACATCTAGTGAAAAGGTGATCAATTGTTTCCTCCTCATTGCCACATAACTGACATTCAACAGGAAGACCATCAATAAATTTACCCAGTTTATGAAGCGTACCAAGTCCATTATGTAGAATCCTCCACAATAAGGTATGAATTCTCGGAGCAAACTTGTTGACACTCCAGAATTTTCGCCAGGGAAAGGAAACCACATTAAGATATGAGGGCTCTCCACTGCAATGAACCATAAGCTTCTGGAATGACTGTGAAGTATAGTCACCATGTGTAGTTATAGACCAGACTATTTTATCTTCAGCACCAATAGTAGATATCGGGATTCTACTGATTCGTTCCGCGGTATAATGATTGAACACTTGATAAATAAGATCAGTGTTCCAACAACACTCTTCACGAATGATAAGCTCCTCAACTGTAACTACTGTTGGACTACCATGTTGAGACAAATGAGGTGTGAACCCAGGAATGGTGGGAATCCAAGGATCCGACCAGACCTTAATTTTAGTACCATTGCCGACAAGCCACAGACAACCCTTCTTCGGAAAACTTCTATTTCGAGGATAGCTGCCCACGTACTCGAACATTTTTGAGGTTTTGTAGCTGCCCAGAATGAAACTCTTAAATATTTAGCTTGAAGAGAAGATGAATCTGTGAGAAATATCCATGCCAGTTTCACAACAAGGGCCATATTCAGCTGATGTAATGACTTAAACCAAGACCAGCTTGCTCTTTGCAGACACAAAACCAGTCCCATTTAATGTGATGCACTTTCCTGACTTCTCTTGAGTGGCCCACACCAAATTTTTTAAATAGTATGCTCAAGTTTGCAAAGAATTTTTTTGGGAACAAGACAAGTTGCCATATAATAGAGAGGAATCAAAGCAGAACTGATTGTATTAGAGTAGTTCCACCAGCATGCGATAGGAAATGTCTCTTCCAACCAGCCAACTTGGCGTCAAATTTTTCTACTAAAAACTCAAACGATCCCACTCTACTATCTTTATTAAGGATCTTGATACCCAAGTATTTTTCATTGTGTAACCTGAATAAAGACAATCTAGTTCCATCCTCATCATAATACTTGAAAGACTTTGAGAGCATAGAATAAAAAGGTATGGTGACAAGGGGCATCCGTGTCTGATACCTCTAGAACCTCTAAAGTAGCCTTCCGGTTAGCCATTAAGAAGGACAGAGAAAGATGAAGTTTGCACACAATTCATAATAAGTGAATGAATAGTGCCAGAAATGCCAAAGCTATGCAAAATTATTCTCAAAAACTCCCAGTCCACTCTATCGCACGCTTTACTCATGTCCAGTTTTAAAGCGAAGGAGCCCAAAATGGAATTAGAATGACTCATGGAATGAACAAGCTCTTTTGAGGCTATAATGTTATCCACGATCTGCCTTCCAGGAATGAAGGCAGATTGATTTTTTTCAATCAAATCTTCAAGGAAGGGACTAAGCCTTTTAGTAATGAATTTTGCGATAACTTCGTAAATAACATTACATAAAGCTATGAGTCTAAAGTCTGAAGGGGTTGACGGAGTCTTAACTTTGGGAACAAGAGACAAGAAAGTGTGATTTAAGCCTGGAGGAGGCAAGGAATATCTACAACAATCTTGTATAAGTTGAGTTACCTCTGCTCCAATGATATGCCAACTTTTATTGTAGAACAAGACTGGAAACCCGTTTGGACCCAGCGACTTAAGAGGTATTATACCTTTGATGATACTAAGAATTTCATCTGGAGTGGGGATTTCCGCAAGAGACCTGCATTCTTCTTCAGACAAAGCGTTAGCGTTATCTAAAGCAAATAGATTAGGAGTAACAGGATTATCGACCGCGAAGAGCTTATGAAATTGGGAGACAAGTAAATCCTTGACTTCGTTATGCTCAGAGATTCAGTCCCATCTCCATTTTTTTATAGTGATAATCCTATTTTTAGATCTCCTATGTAACACAGATAGGTGGAAAAGATGAGTGTTTCTATCGCTACTAGGAATCCAATTGGATTTATTTCTTTGTTCCCAAAACATCTTTTCTCATATAGAATTGTTTATCAAGCCAAGCAGTGGTAAAATTGATTGGCTTGTGTTCGTATAAGTATCAGACAACCATGAAATAAAATCAATTGCATAAATAACTATTTTGATTGCAACCTGCCGTAATATCTAAAATGTAAGCAAAATTCTAAGGTCATCATTCTTGTTCGACGATGACGTCATTAAGAGTATCTCTCACCAATATTGATATTTGATAATTCATATACCTCTCACAACAGCAGATTGGATAAATCTTATACTTATTGTTATTGTTGCAGGGAGAAAAACACACAAAAGTGAACCCTAAACAAGAAGTAAGCAACGACCATTTCTTCCAATTTCACTATAAATATTCCAGTTCACTTCATTGAGGCTTGGAATTAGGTAAAATATTTATCTCAGCACCCACTCATTACACTACACAAAATATTTGTAAACAGACTCACTTGACAGAAAATTCAGACACAAAAACAACCAAATACAGATGGAGGAGATAGCCTAACACACCAGAGGAAAAACAATATCTGATAGATACTTCTATAAGCTAAGGCAGCTCAAATTGACACTGAAATTGACAGAGATTTGGAATTTAACAGGATTATCAGTAATTAAAACAAACTTACCCTTCGGAGATGTTCTTGATAAGTACCAGAAATAATCCCAAGCTCGCCGTGTTTAATCGCCTGAACCAATGTATCGAATGAGAATGATCTCGATGAAGAAGAAATTGATCGGACATAATAATGTAAAGCCCTAATAAACATTTTTTTCTTGGCGCCTTTTTAGATTTCACCCTAGCCCCAACTATGATGAACGGTCGAGATACACATAAACTGTGGTTGTTTATATTAAAACGAGATTGATGTATTGAATCCTTTTCTTGAAACCCAGGTGTCTTGTTTAGATTTGCCGTTCCCTTGCTTACGTGGTCCGTGGGACTAACCCTTCTCATAAATATGTCTGTATGCTCTTCTCCTTTCTCTTAGTGCAATTCCTTCTGCTATCACACTACTCATCACAAAAAATGGAGTATCTTGATAATGTAGCCGATGAAGAGGCTAGAAAAAAGAAGGGTGAAAATGGAGGTTCAGTCAAGAACACATATCTATCCAATAGAATTTTGCATTTCATCAAAAAATCAAAAGTGAGTGTTAGTAATCTGAAGGAGATTTGCTGGACAAACCCTAAAATTTTGAAGTTACCAGAGGGTGATTCTCTAGTCCCAAGGCCCGAAGATCAAAGAGATGATGGTAAGTGGTTTGATTTTGTTTTTGTTTTTGTTTTTGTTTTTGGTTTTGTGGGTGGTTCAGTAGCTAGTTACTAACTGATAAATTTATCTATGGGGTCAGATTTTTGTATTGCTTATGCAAGTTGGGGCTTGGTTCAGCTCCAAATGAATATCATCCGAAGACTATTCGAAGGAAAGGGAGGCATTCAGGTCCCAAATTTACCAGTTGAAGATTTTGTGAATCTTTTTACGGGAATTCCTGGACCGCGTTGTATATCTGATATGCTTACACTATTGCACAATGGCTTTGTTGCCCCTTCGGTGAGTAATTTCTTATATGAACATTCTTGAATTGTTTTAGCTGTTAAATGGTTTTACCAGTGGTACTCTGTTGAAGTGGTTTAAAATTAGTTGAGAACTTTTGCTTTATGAGAATTTGAATTAGCTGACTAGTCTTTGTTGTGGAACATGATTTTGTTCGCAATGAATCAGCTCCTTTCTTTAGCTATTTAGGTTTAATTTGACAATCCTAGTGTATTATTCCACCCACAGCCACAGGAAAGTTCAATCTTTGTTACATTCATAATTCACAGCTCAAACCCTTCTCTAATGATGGAAGATTTTAATATTGCAAGTCTATCAAAGTTGCAGACAATGTGAAGCTCCACATATAAGAAGAGACTCTTGGTGTGAATACCAAGGAAGTAGTACTGATAAGCATTCCCAGACTGTAGATCCAAGAATCACCCATGGTGGTGGTCTACTTCCTGCTTTCAACATAGATGTATACATACATACAACTGCTACGATTAAACTGATAGAAAAGTTCTGAGCTGTTTCAAAGAGTGGAGTCCGATGACCAAATTGTAAACTAAGACCTGCATCAACATCAATTATTTGTTATACACTAGTTTTGGTGCTGCTAATTACTGTATACTTTTCTTCTACTATGCCTAGCTATCCTATCAGCAGGCTTATTACATAATCTATTAATGAAATTGCAAGACCATGATGGGTTGTTGCTTAGTTTTTCACGAATAGTAAATATGATTTGCTGGTTATGCCACCTTATAGATATCTTTGCAGACTGCTTCAAACACCAGCTTCGCATCGAGTTCAAAGCAGACTTGTTGTAATTTCAGCTCCTCAGCCCACTCCATTGCAAGCAATAGACCACCACACTCTGCCTGTTCTGCTCCTTCATAGGCTTCTGAATAGTAGCATTTTCTATGTACATAGGTACCTGCAAAATTCCATATAATTAGTCCAATGCCTGTAGTGTGTATACTTGTTTTTTTATAGGATGCATCACAACATATAGACAAGTAAGGAGTAGTTGGTGGTATCCAGCTAGGTGAATCCTTGTGATTCAGACGAGTGTAGGGATGAGTTCTTGGTTTCTGCGTCATTGCTTTGCCTGTTGCAGAGTTCAAGTGCTGTATCTGCTTGATTACTTCAGTTGGATTAGGTTGAATATCTTGGAAAACAAATCTGCGTCTTGCTTTCCATATCTCCCATGATGCGTTAGCCATCTTAACAATCCAATCTTCATCAATACTTGTCATAATGTTGGTAACCCAGCTGTTTATCCAATCAGCTACTGTTATATCAGGATTTTGCATGCTAGAATCATTCCATGTCTGGATTTTACTACCATCACCTACACGCCAAAAACTAGCATGTAGGGCAGTAGAGTCAGTGAAATATCTCTAGCATGTAGGGAAGTAGAGTCAGTGAAATATCTCTGTTTAAGTGCATTACCCCAAAGCTGGTCATCATGGTTGCATAGTCTCCACGCAGCTTTAGCTAAAAGAGCTTGACTGAAGCAGGATAGATCGCGAAATCCCATTCCTCCCAACTGTTTATCTCTACCGACTTTAGGCCAATTCATTTGGTAAAAACCTTTTCTTTCTGTCTTGCCCCACCAGTAGTCACGTTGAACCTTGTCCATTTCTTTTATTGTTGTTTCAGGTACCTTGAAAATTCCCATGTGATGTGTTGGCATGGCATTCAAAACACTTTTAACCTGAACCGTTCTTCCCGCTAATTACTGTATACTAAATCATTGAAAAAAATAATATTTGATTGATTGATTGAAATTAGACAACAAGTATACCAAGTGCAACCCATAGTACTGGAAATCCATCTTTGTTGACAGTGGTGCAACTAGTCCCATCTTTTCTCCCATCACCGGTACTCCCTTCTGGGCAAGCAGAACAGTTGTAGCCTCCAATTGTATTGGTACATGTTCCATAGCAGGGGTTGTTGTTTTGATCCTCGCATTCATTGTAAACTATACTTATCAAATCCACAAATAGGATCATATTTACTATTTGATTTAGCTCGTTTCGACTCACGAAATGATAAGTTTTGTGCTCCTAATACATATTTGCGCCTTTTCTTGAATTACCTTCCTCCATTTATCTAACAGTTACAACCTTAATTGCTGAATGGTCACAGATATCACATCCACTGGTGCTTGGGGATGGAGCGAGATCTTTATAAGGAACATAATGACATTAGGGGATTTGATAGAAGATTAAAGAGCTGGATATTGAGTTACGGGGGTGTTTTCGGAGAACTTATACTTACTAACATGTATGACTTTACTGGAAAAAGAATTGCATGTGCAAAGGGCAAGAAGATGATAGTTAAAGATGAGGGTGGTGAAAAGACATACAAGGGTCATGCTGTTGTAATAATTGGATGGAAGAATTATGGAAGTACAGTACACTATCGATACTTGAATTCTTATGGGTCATCGTTTGGCGAAGGTGGACTAGTAAGAGCGAAGCTATCTATCATGCATACATGCCACAGGTATTGAAATGGCAGTAGCATGAAGTGGCAGTATCTTTGAAGTAGTGGTAATATGGAGCTTGTATCTGTTCTAGATTCCTTTATTTCATGAACTTAAGTTGTTTGTTAGAGCTTGTTTTGGTCACAAGAATGATCAAAAGATTATGATTTTTTTTGGATGAGTTACAAAGGTTTTATGGAAATTTAACTTCATCTTGATCTGGGTTTTGACCACTTTGTTCAATCTTGCAATTGTGTGTGTGTATTCAATGGTGAATCAAGAACAGGGGTTTCTTGGAATCAAACCCTCAGAACCTTAAGCTCAAATGGGTTTGTTTCATTTGCCATTGGAATAAATTCAGTGCTTAATAATGGATGTGAGCAGCATGTAATCCACAGAAACATCACAACCAGTAATACTACTAGAACTACTATTGGTCTATTACCAACAACAGCAGCAGGAACTTCTTATCAACAGGGTCAAAACTCTTGACTATAGCTCTTGACAATAGCTCTTGACAAATAGGGTTAGAAGCAAGACAAAATGATCATTTCACTTTACTTGACTACGTATCTGTAAGAGGTAAGCAAAGCTCAGTTCAACTACGAATGACAGGAAGATAATCTAGAAAAAGTTGTAAACAGAAAAAGCTCCTAAGCTTTCTCATTTGTTTCTCTCTAAAAAAAAGGACACAATTAATCAGCAATGTATATACATGGATTGTTGGATTGATACCTTCCTCTTTCATCTTATCCAGCTTTGCTGAGGCTTCATTCACCCTACCCGCTTTTAGTAAACTGCGAACAAGACTTCTGTAAACATATTGGTCAAGCTTAGATCTTTCTTCCCCTATTTCACCTACCATACCTAGAGCTTCATCTAGCCCCCTCCGTATGGCAAAGGGCCAAATGACCAACGAATAGCTTAGAGCATTTATGCACCCACTCTTGCGTAAAACATTCCTCGCATTTCCGAGCATCTGATACTTTTCCTACTTCAACCAGCTTCATCTGGCGCATATCTAGCCTTGATCATATCATGGAAGAGTCAAAAGCTTGACTGCTTCATCCACCCTTCGGCCTTTTTTCCCACAAAGTAATTTTAGCAAATCATAGACGTATTTCATGCGGTTTAGATACCAATATGCCTCTTAGCCTATTTGATTTCCGTTTAGATTAATAGATCAAGGTGTATGGATATCTGTTTGTAATAGATAAAGCTAGCAAACCTCACAATCCGGAACACTTACAGTCACTTAGATGAGAAGCCTGGATCTTTTACCACCTCTCAAGAATAGGCGTCGAAAGATCAATCTTCAGATATCTATCTTGAGGAATCACAAAGTCTAAGACGAAGAGAACTTTGCGATTACTATCTATCTTGCCCGAAAGAGATTGACGAAAACCTCGATAACAGAAAAGCAAGATCAGGATGCACGAACTATCAAGGTAAAGATAGCCGGACCTGGATTCACGGATCCCCAAAGAGAAGTCTTTTTGTTGTAGACCTAAAAGCTCGATAGAGGACGACTCTAGAATCAACTAGGACACAAAGTGTCAGGGATTGAATTTCCCAGTTGACAAAGATGCTCTATTTAGAGTTTCCAAAGACCAAGGTTAGTTTGGAGTACAAGAAAAGTAAACTTGAGAATCAAGTAACCTCCTTTCAGTCTTCAAAACACAATAAAAGAGTATACACACGTTTGGTTCGGTAACCGTGCCGTACAAAATGACTATTCGGTTTGGCAAATTAGCCAAAGAACTAAAAGCTATTTGATGTTCATTCAAACACTCAAGACTTTAACCAAGAATCACACATATAAGTGTTTAAGTGATTAATGAAGTCTTAGAAGTGTTTAAGAGAGTTTAAGCTGAAAAGATGAGGGTACCCAAATACACCACATTCTTGTTGTTTCAACCTATAAGTCCTCTACCAAATGTGATCGTCTATGGACAGAGTCGAGACAATACGATAATTCGGTTCACACTTCGTGTGATCGTCTATGGATACGAGATCAAGACAATACTGTTAAAGCATAGCTCGGTTGAACCCACCAAGCGTTGGTATGTCAAGTTTGGTTATCATATTTTAGTGTGTCAAAACTCATCTAAGAGTCGCTTGATTATGTACTAGAGACAACTTCGTTTAGGTTACGATTATTGTAAGGTGATTGGTATTACTAGGCTGTTCTTCGGGAATATAAATCCGGTGTATCAGTTGGTTCACGTTCACCTTGATTTATCGAAAGACGGAACAAAAACTCGTAGGTATTTATGTGGGAGACATATTTATCTATTCAATAGACTTTTCTGTGTGAGACAGATTTGTTTATCAAGTCTTTGACTTTGGGTTGTAGCAACTCTCAGTTGTGGGTGAGATCAGCTAAGGAAATCAAGTGCGTAGAGTCCTGCTGGGATTCATAGGCGTAAGGAACGCGAATGTACCTTAATCAGTTTGAGATTGGTTAGGGCTCAACTACATTCCAGTCCGAAGTTAACTTGTAGTAGGCTAGAGTCTGTAGCGGCTTAATACATTGTGGTGTTCAAATCTGTACTAGGTCCCGGGGTTTTTCTGCATTTGGGGTTTCCTCGTTAACAAAACTTCTGGTGTCTGTGTAATTTCTTTTCCGCATTATATTTTCTATATAATTGAAATATCACAGGTTGTGCGTAGTTCAATCAATTAGATAATCCAACCTTTGGTTGTTGATATAAATTGATTGACACTTGAACATTGGTCTTTGGTACCGTTCAAGTTGTTTCTCATAATAATCAGGCTCGCGGATTCTATCTGTTTGATTTGCTGATTACATTGAGAAACATAGATTTAACTCTTGGATATATTTCCATTGATTGAGTCTGACGGTCTAGTTGATTCTCTTGTTATTATATTGGAGTTAGTCCATACAGATTGGTGTGGTTGTTTGACCCCCGCTTTTCATGAAGTAAATTACATATCCATATATTGTACAGGGAGATTTCATTGATTTCACTTGTAAGTATACATATCCAAATACTTTACAAAGAGATTTTACTTACTGTACAAAGAGATTGCACGGATAAGTATACGTATCCATATATTGTACATAAACAATCTACTATTAGACTAAAACATGCAACTATCATAATTGTAAAATACATGACCATCAAATTATAACGTATTAATTGTCATACATAATTGAAACCATAAAATATATTAAAGTCCCTCCTACATATGCCTGTAGCATTCAAACTTTTAAACAAAAAAATAAAAGGGTTGTCATTCATCCTCCGTGTCATCATCCTCATCATCGTCGTCATCCTCCTCCTCCTCATCATCATCATCTCCATCATGTTCATATTCGTCTTCTACATGCCCGTCTCCATAAACATGTTCACCTGCATGTTCATAGTCATCTGGGATTTGATCATTGTAATCTCCGTAATAATCAAATGCATCATCCTCGTTTTGACCAGGAACAACTTCCTCTTCTAAGTATGTATCATCATAATTTCCATTTGATGATGGAAGTACCACGTATTCCATATCTGTACCCTCCAAACTAGATAAGTCCACTGCCTGGCCTCCTATACTAGGACGCGCAGCAATGTGCTTGACAAGATCCGTTCTTAGTTGTAGGTGCATTTCTAGGTTTTTCAAAGTTGACATAAATACACGACAATTATTAGTAGGTTCTGAAAAAGCGGGGGTCAAACAACCACTCCCAATATTTCGTTCGGCAATCTGAATAGACAAACTCTAATATACTTTCAAGAGAATCAACTAGACATTCAGACTCAATCTAGAGAAAAGTATATCAAAGAGTTTATATCTCAATTTCTCAATTCAATCTGCAATCAGAAAATAGGAATTTGCGAGCTCGGTTGAATAAGAGAAATAACTTGAACGGTACCAAAGACCAATGTTCAAGTGTCAATCAATTTATATCAACAACCAAAGGTTGGATTATCTAATTGATTGATCTTAACGCACAACCTGTGATATTTCTATTATATAACAAAATATAATGCGGAAAAGAAATAACACAGACACCATAATTTTGTTAACGAAGAAAACCGCAAATGCAGAAAACCCCCGGGACCTAGTCCAGCTTTGAACACCACACTGTATTAAGCCGCAACAGACACTAGCCTACTACCAATGAACTTCGGACTGGAATGTAGTTGAGCCCTAATCAATCTCACACTGATCAAGGTACAGTTGTGCTCCTTACGTCTCTGAACCCCAGCAGGATTCTACGCACTTGATTCCAACCGGACTTATATTCCCGAAGAACAGTCTAGTATTATCAATGACCTCACAATAATCTTAATCGTATGGTAGAGAAGCAAGATATTGTGGAATAAAAAACGATGAGACGAAGAAGTTTGTGACTACTTTTAATCTTACCCATCGGAGATAAATGTCAAGCAAATCTTAGCAAAGATAATACTCAATCACGATATAAGAAGTAAGATCAGAACACGCAACTACAGAGAAAATAGTCGGGTCTGGCTTCACAATCCCAATGAAGTCTTTAAGTCGTTAACCTATAGGGTTTCGTGAAAAACCTAAGGTTAAAGGAGAATCGACTCTAGTCGCAACTAGTATCACACATGAGGTGTGGGGATTAGGTTTCCTAGTTGCTAGAGTTCTCCCTTATATAGTTTTCAAATTAGGGTTTGCAATCTAAGTTACCTTGGTAACAAAGCATTCAATATTCACCGTTAGATGAAAACCTTATTAGATTCAAGATAATATCTTTCAACCATTAGATCGAACTTAGCTTGTTATACACAAATGAAATGTACCCTCATTTAGGTTTGAGTAACCGTACCTAAACGTGTACACTATATTGGCTCAACAGTAGTTAACTGAGGTTAGCTATATGAACACTCTCATATCAACCTTATTCATCTTAATCACAACTAGTTCAAATGATTCAAATGAAACTAGTTATAGAGTTGTTCAATTGCTATATTCTCATAGAAGTATACAAGAACACCATTGAAGAAAAATCGGTTTGATTCACTCGAATCAATTCATGAACATTATAGCCACGGTTTGCAAATAATGCATTCCTTAATATATAAATGTATTAGTTCATCAGCCAACCGATTTTAGAACTTTAACCACTCAAGTATGCATACGGGTACGCATACCTAAGTAGCTGATCTGAGTTTGGGTTCGCCAGTATGCGAACGGGTACGCATACCTTAGTACACTTCTAAATCCCAACAGAAATTTATGAACCTATACCTTACGCAAGTATGCGTACCGGTATGTGTACTTGGTACCCGGAATTCCACAACTACAAGTACGCATACGGGTATGCATACTATAGTTCTGGTCATGGATCACATACATGCAAGAATGCATACTATGTTCATAATCCAATAGTTCTAAACTCTATTTCAATCATTGAAACTTTCTTAGAGGATGACAATAGCCGTTTTCACACACTACTAGCATCAAAGCAATTTTCAAGTTATTGAAATAATCATAACAAAACATTCCAAGTCTACACCAAATGATTGTATCACACAAACCATGTAAGATGTTACTCGGCGATTTTCACATGATCATCTTTTGACTTTCGTCAAGAATATAAGATGAACTTGGTTGAAGCGAAAGCTTACCAACACATATTTTGAGAAATATGTAAGTGAGTTAAACTCAGATCGAAATCTCAAATGTGCATAATCGAATACTATATAGTAATACGACTTTTTTCTTAATATAGGAGATAGAGTAGAAATAGACTTTCTAAGTGATAGATGAGTTTTAGTTTCCACGTACCTTTTGTTGATGAAGTTCAACAAGCTCTCCTTAGTAGTTATTCGTCTTCAATTGATGAACGCCGTGAAGTCTAATGCTCAACTACACAATCTATCCTAGTCCGAGACATCACTATAAGTAGACTAGAAATCAAGACTTATAGTTTTGATCACTAACATTGACAAACAAGCTTGAGATAGCAACGCTTGCGAGTTCGACCGAGCAGTGCTCTAACAGGTTCCGGAATCGGAACAGAAACAACTCTGCCCCAATCCGTATCCCGACGTTCATGCTCAATAATCATGTTGTGTAAAATAAGACAACATTTCATAATTAGGTTCAAGTCAGATTGTTGCCAATACTTACACAGTGATCCGAAAATTCTGAATTTACCTTGAAGCATTCCAAAAGCACGCTCCACATCCTTTCTTTTAGCCATTTGATACTTCTTGAATCTCACATTCTTGGGAATGTCCAATGTCTGAATGAAATCTTGTACAATTGTAGTCAACTTTGGATAGATACCATCGGATAAGAAATAACCCATATTGTATTGGTGACTGTTGATGACATAATTTCATGGAGGTTCTACACCCTTTAGCATGTTATCAAAAAGGGGTGAGTGTACCAACACATTCAAATCGTTTTTTGATCCAGGCATTCCAAAAAAAGCATGCCAAAACCACAAATCATATGATGCCACCGCCTCTGATACAATACTATTATGTCTCTCTTTACCCCGGTAAGTTCCTTGCCAAGCTATCGGACAATTCTTCCATGGCCATTTCATACAATCAATACTACCAAGCATTCCAGGAAATCCTCGTCCCGCATTCTCAGCTAGCAACCTATGAACTTCTTCAGGAGTGGGTTCACGCAAATATCTTTCTCCAAAAGTCATGCAAATGGTGTGGTAAAATCTTTTTAGATAATAGTATATTGTAGTGGCATCCATACGAGTGTAATCATCAACACTATCAGCTGCCGTACTTTTGCATAAAAATTTCATCACGACAACTAATTTGATATGCGGAGAATGCCCTATAGTACCGGTTGCATCCGGACGTTGATGCCATTCTGGATCCACTTCAAGCAATTTTCCTGACAATTTCTCAAATAATTCTTCCCTCATGCCTAGATGTTGTTTGAATTGTCTTGAGGTATAACCAGTTCCAGGTGTAAAATATCATTTATCATTTTCGCATCATGCCACATTCGATCACGCGTTATTACACTACGTGTCTGTACCTCCCTAGGTACCGGTTATCGAATAATACGCAACCGTTCATCGAAACAAAGTGCGTAAACATTAGCAAAGCTTTCTCTTCTTCATCACTAGAAGTTTCCAAATAGATTCCATATTTAACTCTGACATAAGCAAACATTAGAATCATTACGTACCTTTGCAAACAACAAACATAGTATCAATTTTTCTATACCAGTCAATCAATGTTATACATCGATAAAATAGTAGTTTACAAACTTTTCATTCAACATAAATCAAGACACAAAACAAGTAATAATAATGGATTTTTCACTAAATCTATGTTTTAATTATATTATTGATTGATGCACACTACATACCTAACCAACCTAATATCAACAATTTCATCAAAATCAAAATCAAAATCAAATTAATTTTAAACCCTACAATTAGAATCACTCACCTTTGACGATTTTGTTGATGGAATTCGAAATTGAAGAATGAATTTGTTTCACCTTGGAGTAACAATCAAACCCTTTTAATTTAAGCCAACGAATCACAATGAATCAATATGAAAATCAAAAGGGGATAAAAGGGGTTTGAAGGGTTTAGAGAGGAGGAAAAAATAAAGAAGAAGAAGAAATGGGAAATCCGAGTGGTTTCTGTAAACTTATACCTATGAAATGGAAATTGAGTTTCCGTAGCGCACTAGGGAAGGGATAAAAGGGCACCATAGTAAGGCTTCCTTGTGATACATATCCTTTCTGATACAGGTGTATCCGTACTCCTTTAGGGAACTTAGTTAACCTCAAGCTAAGTTGAGGGAAGAATCCTATTCTAGGCAGGAATCCTTGTTTAGGCAGAATTCCTAGTTAGGGAAGAGTTTTGTTTTAGGCAATACTCTTAGTTTAGGAAATAGATTCCTAATAGAAGTCCTTGGTCGGCTTAGTACGAGGAAGGCTATAAATAGAGGGATTTGGCTAATAGATAAGGACACACAGACTAGACACAGAAAACCTAGAGAAAGCTGGGAACAATATTTGTGCAAGCTTAGCAAACAGTTTAAGGTTGATCCACTGTTTAGAGAAGATTGTGAGCGTAACAAAGAGAGAATTGTAATCGTTTTCTTGTTCATAATCTAGATAAGATATTTTATTCGAATTACTACTTATGTTCTGTTTTTCTAAGTTTCTCGTCTATTATTATTCTGAATTCCGCCTTTATACTAATAGCTACCAAGATATAAAGGTCAATACGTATCAAGTTGGCATCACGAGCGAGGTTAGTTTTAGGGTAAATCCCTGTGATTTATGGTTTTCACTAGATCTCTCTACATAAAGCTTGGTGAGGTACTCGAGAAGCTAGAAGACGTTAAGAAAACAAGGGGATCAAGGATGACGAACATAAGGAAAACGAACCACAAACTATGGAAGAAAAGGTGGCTACGTTGCAAACATACATGAAGTCAATTCAATTTACCCTTAAGGAACTGAGTGAATGTATTTGTTCTTATACACCCAAGACGAAGACGAAGAAAAAGATTACACCTTTACCTGAAGCTTCAGAAAAAGATGATTCGGAAGAAGAAGAAGGAGAGGAAGAAGATGAGGATAAGGAAAATAAGAAAAGTGAGTTTCTTAAAAGTCATACATCAACTAAACCTCATGGTAAGAATCTTAAAATTGATTTTCGTGTTGATATTCCACTTTACGATGGGAGTGTCGATGTAGAAAAATTGGATGATTGGATTGAACATCTAGAGACGTATTTTTCTTTCTTTTAATATGGTTCAGAGGAAAAGATTGCTTTCACGGCATTGAAGCTGCAAAAACATGCTCTAACCTGGTGGAAAGCTTATCAAAGACAAAACCTAAGTAAAGGAGTATTGTCGTGGAAAAGATTCAAGAAAGTTGTAAGGAAACAGTTTTATACGGTTGGCTACCTTGAAGAGAGATGGTTCAAGTGGTACAACTTGAAGCATACTTACAACCAAACTGTGCAAGAATATATTTCAGAATTTCAGAATCAAGCTATGATTTTGGATTTAGACTTGGGAGATTATGTTATCTATATGAAATATATTTCCGAGTTCCATGAGTATATACGGAAGGAGTTGAAGATTTTCTCGGTGGATACTATCTCCGAAGCAAGTATAAAAGATAATGCCATTGAAGGTAGGCTTAAGAAATCTGATTCAAAGGAAAATACTAAGGTGAAATCTGGAGGTACCACTGTGAAAGGAGGTGAAAGGAGCAAAGAAGAAGGGAAGTATAGTGACAAGGAAGGTTTGATTTGCACCCATTGCAAGCAAACAGGTCACATTGTCGACAAGTGTTGGGTTAAGAACCCTCATCTAAAGCCTAAAGGGTTACATAGGAAGGAAGCCAAGAAGGCAGCACTATTCGCTCAAACTCCAAAAGAAGTCCATGGATTAACGGAACCCAATTCAAAGCTCTCTCTTATGACAGGGGAAAAAGGAAGACCTTCAAAAGATGATCTTAGGGAGCGACTCTTTACAGTGAAGATGCAAGTCAAAACATCACTAGTTGATGCTGTTATTGACCCGGGAAGTCAGAAGAATTTACTTTCAAATTCTTTGGTGCAGAAGTTAGGATTGAAGGCTATCAAACATCCAAAACCATACCCTTTAGGATGGCTTCAAAAGGAAGGAGTCTTACAAGTTTCTCAACAGTGCACGTTCAAATTTGCTCTAGATGAGTCATATATTGACGAAGTTACATGCGACGTAGTTCTTTTGGATGTCTTCCAGGTAGTGCTAGGTAGTCCTTACCTATGGGATAGAGATGCAACTCTACACAGGAGGGAACAAAAGTATACCTTTACCAAAGATGGGGAAAATTTTGTGATTCTTGTTATATAGATTCTCCTCTACAGGGAGCAAGCTTGATTAGAGCCACTCAGGCTAAGCGGTTGGTGAATGCTAGCACAAAGTTCATTCTCCTTGTGATTCGTTCTCTTTAGGAAAATCTAAGTAAAGTTTGTTTGACAGCCTTGACTGCACAACAAGAAGGCGACCTAGAAAGGTTGAAGTTGAAATACAAGGATTTATTTTCTGATGTCACAGGGTTACCGCCAAAGAGGAGTGTGGAGCATGAAATTATGTTAACCAGAGAGAGTTCTCTACCTAATGTAGGTCTTTATCGCACGTCCATAGAGAAATCTGATGAGATCAAGAAACAAGTCCAAGAACTCCTAGTATTAGGAATGATAGTGCCAAGTGCTTCACCTTTTGGATCAGCGGTATTGTTGGTACCAAATAAAGATGAAGGATGGCGTATGTGTATTGATTATAGAGCATTGAACAAGATCACTATCAAAAATCGTTACCCTCTACCTAGGATAGACGACATGATGGATCAGTTGGAAAAAGCTCGAGTCTTTACAAAGTTAGATTTCAAATTCGGATACCACCAAGTGAGAGTTCAAGAAGATGATACATGGAAGACTGCTT
This sequence comes from Papaver atlanticum, assembly GCA_023531105.1. NCBI lineage: Eukaryota > Viridiplantae > Streptophyta > Magnoliopsida > Ranunculales > Papaveraceae > Papaver > Papaver atlanticum. Next base: position 5,058,978 of record JAJJMB010007130.1, read on the forward strand.
TCAAAACCAAACAAGGCTTGTTCGAATGGTTGGTAATTCCTTTTGGTTTGTGTAATGCTCCTGTGACGTTTATGCGTTTGATGAATGATTTGTTATGACCTTTTATAGAAGATTTTGTGATTGTTTATTTGGATGATATCCTTATATAGGCAGAACTTGGGAAGAACATCTCGTTCATGTTGAGAAGGTGTTTAAAGTGTTACATGAAGGCCAGCTGAAGTTGAATGTAAAGAAGTGTGAGTTTGGAAAGGAGGAGTTGGTGTACCTTGGATTCATTGTTGGTGGTGGACAACGGAAGATTGATCCAAGGAAGGTTGAAGTGATCGCTAAGTGTCCTAGACCTAGTACCGTAACTGAAATCAGGAGTTTCTTAGGGGCTTGCACATACTTACGTAAGTTTATCCGATATTTTTTGAATATTGCAGGACCATTACATGGTTTGATGGGAGCTAAGGCAAAGTTTGAATGGCAGCAAACCCATGAAGACGCTTTTCATTTACTAAAAAGGAATATTTCAGAAGCATCAGTATTGGCATTGCCTAACTTACAGCGTACTTTTGAAGTTGAGACCGACGCTTCTAACTATGCATTTGGAGGAGTGTTATTACAGGATGGTAAACCAGTGGAGTACCATTCAGAATTGTTCTCAGGTGCTATTAAGAACTATGCACCTTATGAAAAAGAATTTTATGATTTATATCAATGTATTAAGCATTGGCGAGTGTATCTCTTAGGTAAAGAAGTAGTGGTACATTCAGATCACAAACCATTGGAGTATCTACACGCACAGAAGAAATTACAACAAGCCCGACACATGAAGTGGATGTCTTACTTGATGAGTTTCAACATTCTCATTAAGTACAAGAAGGGAGTAACAAACAAGTTGGCAAATATGTTGTCTCGTCCACCAGTCCGAGCATTAATGATGGCCATGAGAATTCAGCCGATTGTTCCTCAAGAGTATGCAAAGTCATACGCATCTAGGAAAGACTTCAAGAAGGTGTTAGAAGGTGTAAAGGGTGGTTGGAAAGGTGAGTTTGAACTCCGGGATGGATTATTGTACAAGGGTCAGTTACTTTGCATTCTAGGAGATGGAGATCGTTTACAACGGTTGAGAGAGGCACATACATCCCGAGTTGCTGGACACTTTGGGATGAATAAAACTCTTCTTAACCTTCGTCGTTATGTCTTTTGGCCAAAGATGCAAGATGATGTGGCTAAGTTAGTTAGAGGGTGTAAGTTGTGTAGCACATCTAAACCTTCCAACAGAAAACGTGGGTTATATCTACCATTACCAGTACCATCAAGGCCTTGGGAGAGTATTTCTATGGATTTTCTTGGTGGATTACCGAAGACCAAGTCTGGTCATGATTACTTGTTCGTTGTGGTCGACCGATTCAGCAAGATTATTGCATTAATTCCATGTACAAAGACGGTAACGGGAGCCGGTGCAGCAAAGCTCTTCTTTGAGCATGTGTGGAAGCATTTTGGTTTACCTACTTCGATTATTTCTGATAGGGATAATCGATTCCTTAGTCATTTTTTGGATTCTTTATGGAAGATGATGGACACTAGGTTGAAGAAGAGTATAACTTTTCATCCACAAACAGACGGACAAACAGAAGTGGTCATCAGGACTATGGTTCACATGTTAAGGGGATATAATTCCAAGCACCCTAAAACTTGGGATGAGAGTTTACCATATCTATAATTTGCATTCATTAGAGCAGTTCATAGTTCTTCGGGAAAATCTCCTTTTGAGACGTGCTATGGTTACTTACCACATAGTCCTTTCGATCTAGTATTTTCTAGTGACACCCCAATGGGTGTGTGGGGGGTGGGGGGGGAGGGGGGAAGGAAGGAAGTGGACGATAAAAGGAACAGTAGTTTTTGGAGAAGATATCTCAGATTCACGCTACTGTTGAGGCATAATTAAAGAAGTCACAAGCCAAATACAAAGCAAAACATGACAAGCATCTTGTTCCTTGTAATTTCGGTGTTGGTGACTTGGTATGGTTAAAATTAGGTAAGGAGCGACTGAAGGGGGAAGGTAAGAAGTTAAAACCATTGAGATATGGAACGTTTCGTATGCTCGATCAGATTGGTGACAATTCCTTTTGTCTGGATTTACCACCTTATCTAGGAATGTACTCGGTTATAAATGCCGAATACTTGAAGTTGTTTGAACCACCATTACTAGATGATGACGGTGACGACACTATGATATTACCACGAGTAGAAGACTTATGGTTTGATAAAGAGGAACCACTCAAGGAAGACTGCATATTGGAGCGAAGGGTGACTAAAACACGACAAGGAGAGAAAGAATCTTTTCTAATTGGATGTCAAGGTCAAGTTCCCAGCAAGGCCAAGTGGTTTAACAAGGAAAAATGGGCTCTTGAGTTCCCTAACCTTCATTTTTAACTTTCACGGGAGTTCAAGTTCTTAAAAGGGGGACCCATGATACAGGTGTATCCATACTCCTTTAGGGAACTTAGTTAACCTCAAGCTAAGTTGAGGGAAGAATCCTATTCTAGGCAGGAATCCTTGTTTAGGCAGAATTCCTAGTTAGGAAAGAGTTTTGTTTTAGGCAATACTCTTAGTTTAGGAAATAGATTCCTAATAGAAGTCCTTGGTCGGATGAGTACGAGGAAGGCTATAAGTAGAGGGCTTTGGCTAACAGCTAAGGACACACAGACTAGACAAAGAAAACCTAGAGAAAGCTTGGAACAATATTTGTGCAAGCTTAGCAAACAGTTTAAGGTTGATCCACTGTTTAGAGAAGATTGTGAGCATAACAAAGAGATAATTGTAATCGTTTTCTTGTTCATAATTTAGAGAAGATATTTTCTTCGAATTACTACTTGTGTTCTGTTTTTCTAAGTTTCTCGTCTATTATTATTCTGAATTCCGCCTTTATAGTAATAGCTACCAAGGTGTAGAGGTCAATACATATCACCTTCCCTACAATTGAGGGATAGGGAAGGGATTCCCTGCACCATAGTGTTTGGCCTAAGATAAATATACTATTGTCATGCCAACATTTATTTTGTACTTTATGCAATTTTCTTGTCCTTTTGGTACAATGGTCTAATGTTGATTATAAGAAAATTAGTGACATGAAAGTCCTCTGGAATCTTTTTTGGTTCCTTTCCTCGCTCCACTGTGAACTACATGGAAAGTTGTAAATCTCTAGGTACACTTTTAAACTCATTTTATTTTATGCTTGGCTGTGACCAAAATTATTTAGTTGCTCTTGTTAAACTTCCTGCAGCGATATTGAATGGAACCTAACATGTTGGATGCCATTTTTTTGCTCGGTAGAAAGTTGTTCATGTGGTTGTTTCTCTTAGTGATATCTGTAATGTCATGCAGGAAATTCGTCCAAATTTCTGGTCGCCAAGCATACAAGTGCGCCAATACATCAGGTGCTACTTTGTTGATCAGATTTTTTCCATATAATATCAGGTATACTCTCTCTTGATGCATTTATCATTTGCTTGAATAGTGTGAAGTTGAACTGTAGAAACACCGAAGTAGATATATTATACGAACTTGTGGCGCAATGGTACCACAACTGACTCCACATCAGAAGATGCGTGTACGATTCATGTCAGGTTCACTAGTTTTAGTACATCAATTTTTGGGATCAACTTTGGTTGTTGACACTAGATTTTGGGGTCAACTTTGGTTGTTGATACCATAAATAATCTGAACATTTCTGAATTTTTAATTTTTGGGATCAACTTCGGTTGTTGAACCCATATTATTTATTTATTTATTTTATTTTCTGATTTTTGTATTGGGGATCAGCTTCGGTTGTTGACACCTTTTTTTATTTCTTCTGATTTTTTCTTTTAGGATCAACTTCGGTTGTTGACATCATATTATTATTATTAGTATTTTTCAATTTTCTGATTTTTGTTTTAGGGATCAACTTCGGTTGTTGACACCATATTTTGGGGATCAACTTCGGTTCTTGACAAACATATTATTATTATTTTATTGTAATTACACAGGATAATCAGGAAGGGTTGGGAGCCTAGCAACAAGTTGCGCCCCAACACCTTTTTGAATAACAACTACCTATCTTAAAGTTAGCATCATAATTAGATAGGCAGTTTCTAAGCCTATTCAGAAAAACAATAAAATCATCTCCCAACTCGCCTAAAGTAAAGAAAGCCAAAACACCAAAACCATAGTCGTGAGTTGTGCATTTGTCTAAATACTTAGTACGCTTGCGACTAATATCAGTAGAAATAGCACGTCCCGGGGTGAAACTACGAAGGCCATCGCCTGCGAAAGGTGAAACTCCGGTGACATCAAGGCACGAGTTTAGTCTATTCTCCCAGTTATATACAAGAATATCTGCAGGTTTTAAACCCTTTCCATCATCCAAAAAGGCCAGCGAAACCTCTTTCTGGCAGCAACACCAGCTTTGTAACATACTTATTATTATTAAAAAAAAAGGACACCCCAAGGGTATATTATTAAGAATCGAAATCAAAATCAACGTTACAAGAGATGGTGGGAAGCCTAGCAACAAGCTGGGCGCTGACACATTTTTGAATAACAACCTCTAGCCTATGAAAAAGAGAATTGCCTATCTTGAAATTAGCATCATGTCTTGCCATGCAATTCCTTAATCTCTTCAGAAACGTTATAAAATCCGTACCAAGCTCACCAAAGGTGGAAAATTCCAACACACCAAACCCATAACCAAGTGAAGTGCACTTATCTAAGTATTTGTTATTCTTTCGAGTGATAGTTGCAGAGATAGCATGGCCCGGTGTAAAATTACGATTCCTAGCATTGGTGAATGGTGAGACGCCCGTGACATCCATACAAACATCTTTACCATCCTCCCAATTGTAAACCATGATATCAGCTGGTCTAAGATCTTTGTTTTCGTTTGAAAGAATGCCCAAAGGAACCACTTTTCTAGCCGCGACACCTGCCTTGTAACACATATCAGCCAAGACATCTTTGACCAAATCATGTCGAAATTTAAGCCCCATTTCACTGGCACAGTGAATGGCATGGTCACCAAAGATGTCCATAGGCTTGCAACAACAAGAACACTTACAATCTTCCACAAAAAGGGGTATGGCTATACGGTATTGGAGGATAGAGCTGAACTGCTGATAGACACATTTTTGTGTCTAAGTTGTCCTCAATTTTCTGTATTTTGGGTACTCAATTTTATACTTATTATGGTGTTTTATGTGTTTGTAGGTATTTTTGAGAAATAAACATTTTTGGAAAATTCGGCTCGAAAAGTTGTCCAAAGCACCTGGAGGAATTGATATTGGCATCCACAGTTTGGATAAGGGGCACCCCTCAAGGCAGATACTATTCGCACCCCTACTCTGGATAGGGGGAAACCCTTTCTTCTTCACGGTTATACAAATTTTGGCGGGAAACACGGTTTTGAAAATGCAGTTAACTTCGTTATCCCCTGTTTCGATTTTTGACAAGTTCCGTTGAGATTTTTTAGGAGGAATGAGTTGGAGTAATCCTGTTTAGTCGAAACAGGAGTGGTGTGTGGCTTAGAAACGTGAAAAGGAAAGAAACGTGCAAATACACGGAAACAACGTGAAGTAGTTTTCTCGGATTTATCCGATTATATCTTTGGAAAGACCGCGTGTTAATTCTTCCTTGGACTTGTTCAAACACGAGATTGGAGTGTGTTTACCTGCCACAGACGCGTGAAAGAGAATCAAATCCCGTAACATGGTAAGAATTAAAGGAGAAATATTCCGAGAATAATCTCTTGATGGCAAAGATTTCAAACATTTATAACGAGGGATTTTGGTGATGTTGGGTATATAAAGCGAGTAGGAGGGTCATAGAGGGGGCATGGAGAGTTAGGGGACAAAATAGGTTGAGAAATCAGAGTTGCAGAGCTTGTGCTGCTGCCATTAAAGGAGAGAACGAAGAACATAAGACGCTTAAAGACAGTCGTTGTGCTATAGTGACTGTGATAGTTTGTTTCTATCGTTCACTGTAACAGTTACTTGTAACAATTATAAGTGTTACAAAACCCCGTTTTATTATTTTTCTCCCATTTCATTATTATGAACATCTTTTTGAGCAATGAAAAATTCCTTTGAGTGTGTTTTCACCATGCGGAGCTAGAACCCTTCACTGGGACGACGGAGGAAGCTGTTTTCACCCATGTGGTAATTAAATATATTTTTTTAAACTATTTGCATAGAATTTAATTGTTTTATGATTTCTATTAATTATTTGTTATTTTGTCTGATGTCGCATGCTTAGTTTTAATTACTTTTGATGCGTCATGCGCACAACTTACAACTAATGTTTTATGGAATCTACTTTGGAAAAAATAAGAGTCCATGTTTTTATTTATTAAGCTATAATGCTGAAGAATAAATACTTGAACCTCATGATATGAATTCGGTGAAATCCTAGTCCCAGTAACTCTCGCCTTTTTATATTATTTTTTATATATTTATTTTTATTTAAATTAAATCTTTAAATTTAATCTTCACAAGTCTTAGAGTTTGAATCCTTATTACTACAACACAATTAAAATTTGATCAATTTTTGGCGCCGCCGACGCGGACTTGTTTTTAGGTTAGGTTTTAGATTATTTTATTTAGGTTTATTTTATTTTATTTCTTTTGTTAGATTTTACTATGGGTATTTTTTTTGGTGTGCAGGTTTTGCTGGAAACTAAAGGTGGAAAGTTGGACTTGCCTAAAAGAGCAGAAAATCCTAATCTCTTATTTATTTTATTTTTTAAATTTTATTTATTTTTGTTAGTTTTTATTTTTGGAACTTTTATATATTTTTTTTGCTTGTTTGTAAATATTTTATATATATATAAAAAAAACACACAAACACGAAAGCACACGTCCACATCATATTGCATCGTCTGGCACCGTTAGTAGGAAAACACGTGGTTTAGTAAGGTGAACCCTCTGGGCGTTATCATCCGAAACACCACAAGCCTTAGCCTCGTACCTTTGACCAGTCTCTGACTGTAAGTATATTTTTCTAAAGGTAACCCAAGCCTACCCAAAATAGTCAACCCAGCATATAAAAATTTCGAATTGGTATTATAACAGCCAGTACAGTGAATACCCAACTGATTTTCAAAATGGACATTATCCTTATTATGACCATAGTGTGAATAGTGGTTGGGAACGCCCTTTTGAAGAATATGGGTCATACCATGGTGATCCCAATTACTATCCACATGCATACCGGTCATACAAGCAAGATTCTTATATTTCTCCTCAACTAGAAGAGGCACGTAAGATACTTGAGTCAACACGTAAGTTACTTGAGTCGACACATAAGTTAGCGGATACAAATTACTTAGTTATGGACGAAAGAACTTTAACAATGAGTGAACCTTCTTTAGAAGATAACCCCAGGAAGTTAGCTGAGTCAACATGTAAGTTAACTGAGTCAATACGTGAGTTTTCTGAGTCAACACGTAGGTTTGAGTTAGAGACGGAAGAAAGAATTGCTCGAATTACACTGAATTTCCAATACATTGCTTTCAAAATCACCCTTGAAAATGAGGAAATTTTTTATTTACATAATCAAGATGACGAAGTTAGAATTGGAAGCAATACTTTATATAAGGTTCGACCATCTTCATATTACTATGATGATGAGGATAGTACTAATGATGATGAGGATAGTGTTGATGAAGAATTTGAAATATGTAGGCACAGTGATCAGGAATTTGCTACTCCAATTGAGCTTTATAATGATAATGTTACTTCTAGTTCAAATCAAAATAATTTTAATGATTATTCACCTATTCAAAAGGACGAGGATTTGACTAAAGATAACACTTCCTTAGATGATGTAGTATTTCCTTTTGATTACGAAGCCAATGATGGTTTAGAGGAACGGGTATATTCTGAGTCTAGCGATTTAGAAACAATAGACTTAGAAAAAGAGAATGAACTCGTAAAGATGAGTGGGGATGCACTTGACTTAGAAGAATCAATTGACCATTTTCAGGAATCAGATGACCTTGAAATTAGGGAAGTTGTGACTAGTCTTTCTAGAGACACTGAAAACTCTAAGTTTGGGGGTGATTATCATTCTCCATGTGCTTTAACTCTTAGAAAGATCCCTCACTTGGGACTTGACATATATGCCTCAACCATTTTAAAAGATTATCTTCATACACGTCTTCCTGAACCAAGTGATGTCCATAAGGAAGGTCAGTTGTTATAAACCCATCTTATGGTTGATGTGGTTTACCCAGGCTATGATACCCAGATTGATTTTGTTTTCCCACCAAATATTTTTCAACCGATTGTGGGTACGTATGAGTTTCAAATGTGTCAGTTATTAAGTTTTGAGACTAAACCTAAGTACTTTAGGAGAATAGAAATGACGCGTTTGATTAAGAATGACCATCACTCTCAATGTGGTCAACTGTGTGAGTCAAATCTGATTGACTTAGATGATCCTCAATTATTCAGGTTATTATTATGTGCTTCTAAGTTCTTATTTGAGTTTTTCCAGACTTATCTTACTTATGAGGAGGTGCAGCCCATGAAAATATTTTATTTAGACCCCTTTATAGAACCTGAACCTGAACCACAACTAGATGTAGTTGTCTTAAACAGGAAATTAGGAAAGGGTGTGCTATGTTTATTCACTTTCTTATTTTGTTGCAGTTTCCTTTTATCTGTGATAACACATTTTGATGCAGATGATCCACATTTGTTTCGGTTATTGCTATATGATTCAAGGTGATTAATTCTTACTTATGTCTGGCTGAAGACGTAAAACTTAGCACTCCTTGGGAGGTAACCCATGCTCCTGCAACACGGTAATATCTTAACTAAACTCTTTTGCTTCAAGTGGTAACAGTTTCTCCTTGTTCATGTTTTTAATTTTATCTTTAGAACATTGAGGACAATGTTAGATTTAAGTTTTGGGGTATGAGAGAAACTTTTAGTTGTAACAAATAAACTCCAGAGCCTAAAAATTTATGCCTATTAAGGATGACACTAACCAATCTAAGTGGATGGAAGCATCTTGATTGTAGGAGTTGAGGAACCAATCTGAGTGGATGGAAACATCTAAATAGAGTCTATTCATAAAAGCACAGAGATCAGGTGTTAGAAATAACATGATAGTTTCACCGTATCTCGGAATCATCTTATTACTTCTGTTTTTATTTTTTGCACAATTTTTTATGTTGATGTCTGCTGGGTTGAAATAGGGTGATTGAGTTACTAATTAAAAAAAAAGTTGAAAAAAAAAGTTGAAAAAAAAGTTGAAAAAAGAAAAGATAAAAAGAAAAGAAAATTGAGACCAGACCATCAGACCAACCGGAATAAATTCAATAATATCGACCACTGGTTCCCTTGTATATGCCAGCTGAGTTGATCTAGAATTAGGATTATCGACCACTGGTTCCTTTGTATATGCCAGCTCTGTTGATATTAGTCCAAGACCAGTATCTCAATCCATTAGGTCATAGGATTCATCTTGGCATTGACGTCCATTCGCAACCATCTATTTCTATTTCCATCTTCTTAATCTATTCATGTGATTTGTTTGATTCCGGATATTGATGTCCATAGTGCGACTATCTGAGTAGAGCTCTGTCACTTATATATGAATTTTAGTATGCTTGAGTGCGAACTCGTGTACAACAATTTGAATTTTGCATCAGGGTACTTCCTCTTGTAGTCGATGAGAGTATGCTAACCAAGGAGGTTCTTTAGTGCTATTCCAAGGTTCTGCGTAGATAGCTAGGGTCTGGAATAAAGGTTTTGTGGGTACACCTCTGGTAAACCCTCCCGAGACTATAACTCGGCTCGGCCACTAGGGCCACCTAGGGGTTCAAAGGCTTGTTGCACACGCTAAGTGCAATCGCGATGCCTGCGACAGTGAGTTAGTATTTTATTTTCTAGATTAAATTTGCTCGAGTACTAGCAAATAATAAGTTTGGGGGTATTTGATAGACACATTTTTGTGTCTAAGTTGTCTTCAATTTTCTGTATTTTGGGTACTAAATTTTATACTTATTATGGTGTTTTATGTGTTTGTAGGTATTTTTGAGAAATAAACATTTTTGGAAAATTCGGCTCGAAAAGTTGTCCAAAGCACCTGGAGGAATTGATATTGGCACCCAAAGTTTGGATAAGGGGCACCCCTCAAGGCAGATACTATTCACACCCCTACTCTGGATAGGGGGCAACCCTTTCTTCTTCACGGTTATACAGATTTTGGCGGGAAACACGGATTTGAAAATGCAGGTAACTTCGTTATCCCCTGTTTCGATTTTTGACAAGTTTCGTTGAGATTTTTTAAGAGGAATGAGTTGGAATAATCCAGTTTAGTCGAAACAGGAGTGGTGTATGGCTTAGAAACGTGAAAAGGGAAGAAACGTGCAAATACACGGAAACAGCGTGAAGTAGTTTTCTCGGATTTATCCGATTATATCTTTTGAAAGACCGCGTGTTAATTCTTCCATGGACTTGTTCAAACACGAGATTGGAGTGTGTTTACCTGCCACAGACGCGTGAAAGAGAATCAAATCCCGTAACATGGTAAGAATTAAAGGAGAAATATTCCGAGAATAATCTCTTGATGGCAAAGATTTCAAACATTTATAACGAGGGATTTTGGTGATGTTGGGTATATAAAGCGAGTAGGAGGGTCATAGAGGGGGCATGGAGAGTTAGGGGACAAAATAGGTTGAGAAATCAGAGTTGCAGAGCTTGTGCTGCTGCCATTAAAGGAGAGAACGAAGAACATAAGACCCTTAAAGACAGTCATTGTGCTACAGTGACTGTGACAGTTTTTTTCTATCGTTCACTGTAACAGTTACTTTTAACAATTATAAGTGTTACAAAACCCCGTTTTATTATTTTTCTCCCATTTCATTAGTGTGAACATCTTTTTGAGCAATGAAAAATTCCTTTGAGTGTGTTTTCACCATGCGGAGCTAGAACCCTTCACTGGGACGACGGAGGAAGCTGTTTTCACCCATGTGGAAATTAAATTATTATTTTTTAACTATTTGCATAGAATTTAATTGTTAATTGTTTTATGATTTCTATTAATTATTTGTTATTTTGTCTGATGCCGCATGCTTAGTTTTAATTACTTTTGATGCGTCATGCTCACAACTTACAACTAATGTTTTATGGATCTACTTTGGAAAAAATAAGAGTCCATGTTTTTACTTATTGAGCTATAATTGCTGAAGAATAAATACTTGAACCTCATGTTATGAATTCGGTGAAATCCTAGTCCCAGTAACTCTCGCCTTTTTATATTATTTTTGTATATATTTATTTTTATTTAAATTTAATCTTTAAATTTAATCTTCACAAGTCTTAGAGTTCAAATCCTTATTACTACAACACAATTAAAATTTGATCAACTGCCTAGGCGCAACTGCTTGATCAAGCCCAGGTATAGGTATCGCTTTAAGGAAATCCAATGCATGGTCTTACTTTTTACATTGTCATAAAGTAGCCTCACGCTTAGATAAAGAGAAGCAAGAGGGTATCTTTTCCCGGACAACACCAAAGTAGATAGCTGCCAAAGACTTCATGTAATGGGGGGCAGCATCATTGATGTTAAAACCGGGCAGAGAGAGTCCGCAAGCTTGAGTGAAGTCCTGTAGAGCATGATGAAAACCATGACACAAGTCTGCTATTACCGGTAGCTTCAAGATAGATTTCTGCAAGTGCTGAGTCTGAGCCTGAGATGCTAGATAACAGTACTTCATAGTATCTGCCATAGTAAGTATACCAAGACCACCATCTTTGATGAGGAGGGTGGCTAATCGTTGTTGAAATAACCCAAAACCAGCCCCATCTCCAACCACCATACGTCGTAGATAGTGCATAAGATGATCATCGAAATGATTCGCAGCAGATTGAAGAGCCGTGGGGCAAGTGGTGCGTAGAGAAAAATATAACCTAGATACTCCAGTGCATCTACGAAGTAGCAAAAGTTCACTTTGAGGATCTTGCAGTTCCTGAATTTTGTTCATGAGCTGTATTGTTTTATCTACCTTATTCAGCACGGTGGCGTTGCAAAAATCCAAATCTAAGGTGACCGGCCTTCCAAGCAATTTTACACCATCAATCGGCTTACCAATGTTATCAGGGAAAGCATTATCAACATTCCTTTTCGGGTCGTAAGAAGGCCAAAATAATTCAGTCTTCGATATGTTCAAATGTAACCCATAGCCAGGCCCTTCTTCTTGAAGAATATTCAATGCCTTAGATACTTACATGGTGTCTCCTGCAATGGTACCATCATCGAGGTACCATGCATGGAAATCCAGGGCGCAAGTAGCTGCAATCTTCTCGACAAGTGGGTGTAAAGCTAAGGCAAATAGGAGGGGACCAAGGGGGTCACCTTGCTGTACACCTTGTGTCGAAGAAAGAACATGATTCTGATAATATAACCTGGCTGGTTTCATGTAACAAAACTCAACCCAATAAGAGATGCTTGGAAAGTGTGCTCTTACCTCCCTGATTATAGTAGAACGATCAATAAGGTTGAAAGCGTTTGCAAAATCGATTAACAACATAGACTTGGTGTTGTTGGACCCGTGCATCTCTAGTAATCTGTTTGCGGAATGCAAAATCCCCCCCCCCCCACCGCAACGAATGCCAATACCATGTTGATAAGTCCCAAGATAAGATGTCATTTCTTTACAAACTGAACTGGCTGCTAATTTAGAACAAAGTCTACGCCATATGGTGCCCACAACGATTGGTATCAAACCTCCACCAGGTTTGAGCAATGGAGTTAAGGGGGCGCTAGCCACAAATTCTCCAAGAATGGGAGGACATTTTCCTGCAAGCCACATATTTACAACTCCGACGATAGATAGCAGCAGATCTTCAGCAACTGCAGCACCAGCTCCGCTCATGGCATCTAGAAAATATTGATTCCTGAGACCATCTCTCCCGCAGGACGTACCTTTGGGAAAACTTTTGAAAGCCACAAGCACATCCTTAGCCCCAATAGCTAAGGCAGGTGATGAAATATCATCAGCAGGTATGATGGGAGGCCGAGCAAAGGGATGTTTTTACTGAAGTTCGAACAGCGTATCCGGAGTTGGTGGAGCAACGCCATTGGAAGAGAGGATGCGAATGGCAGCAATGTAGTGGCCATAACTCAACTTCCTCCTACAAGCCATCAAATTTTTGTTTTTCTTTTTCTTACTCGGAGACTGTTGCTTATGAGTTTGTTTGGTTAGGCCTAGCAATTGTTGAGCCAAGTTGATGCAGGCAGATTGTTCCTTCCATTTCAACAATGCTGTATTGATTGCAGCCATCTGCTGCTTCTTTCTGTTTCCAGAGCGTTCCTCACTAGAGCTTTTAGGCATATACAGATTCAAAGTGCAAGCAGGCAATAATAGTAGTCGTATCCAAGCAGCAGGATTCATGGGGTTTGCAAGAACAAAATCCAAAGCAGATTTTAAAGTGCGTGAAAAGTGTAGCCTGCAAGGTGGTGGGATACTAACAGTCGTGGTAATTTGTTTCTGCAGAATTTTGTTGAGTAGCTCCACCGTAAGGCCAATTGTTTCATCATCATTTGGATTGAAAGGAATAACATTATTTACTGTGACAGGAATCACATCATGTAGTTTCCCAGCTCCATATATAAGAAAATCCGCGCCTACTCCATTGAAAGGGCATTATGATGTCTGTAGGATTGGATTTGGACCTGCAAGCCATTTTCTATGCATGGATATTCATACATTTAATGCATAGCCAACTCTGCATACCGCTCAAAACCCTTTCCCAAGTAATAAAGAAGCTTTCAATATTTTTGATCCTTCCTCTACAAACCTCTTTGTCACTTTCTGTGGGAAAGTGTTGATCTTTCAGATGCCGATACAAACCAATTTTAGAGTAACCCTTACCTTCCACACCACCATGGCAGCCATCGAAGTTTGCAAATGGACAAGGAATCTTGTCACTCTGTGTAGGAAAAACCAAATGGTTTTGGGAGTCAGGATTGTCGTCATGGGATTGGTGAGTGTGGATATCTGAAGAGGCAGAAGATCGTGTTCTAGGCATTGTTTCTTCCAAACAAGATCTGTGTCTGTGAAGAAGCAGAAAACTCGAAAAAGAAAGAAACAATGGCAGAAAAGTGCATCCCTGAATGCTGATAAACAATAAAACAGAGAGGAAAGATGATGTATGATGATGAATCACGGAGAGGGAGGAGATGAATCTGGTTTTCAATCGCCAGAAAATCGCCTCACCGTCGCCGGAGCTTCTCTTTCCTCTAGGGTTTATTATTATTATTTTTATTATTATTATTATTTTTTCCTCTAGGGTTTATTATTATTATTATTTTTTAATCTACAATTATAGATTATTATTGAGAAGAAAGATCAAGGTTACAAGAAATGGTGGGCAACCTAGCGACAAGCTGGGCGCCAACACCCTTTTGAATAATAATGCCTAACCTATGAAAGAGTAAACTACCTTCTTTATAGTTAGCATCATGACTAGATAGGCAGTTACTCAACCTTTTAAGAAAAACGATAAAATCGTCACACAATTCGCCTAAAGTAGTGAAAGCTAAAACACCAAATCCGTAGCCATTGGAGATACACAGGTCCAGGTATTTGTGATTTCTGCGTGTGACAGCAGCAGTAATGGCTTGACCAGGCGTAAAAGAGCGAGTTCTTGCACTAGTAAATGTTGAAAAACCCGTGACATCGAAGCACACATCCTTCCCATCTACCCAGTTGTACACCAAAATTTCAGCAGGCTTGCGCTCATTAGCATTGGTGGACAGGAATCCAAGTGAAACCTCTTTCCTAGCAACAACACCAGCCTTGTAGCACATTTCAGCGACACCATCTCTAACCATATCGTGTCTGAATTTAAGACCCATGTCCTTAGCACAATGCACAGCGTGGTCTCCATAAACGTCCATGGGTTTAGCACAGCTAGAGCATGCACTACCATCAACAAACATAGGCACGGCTTACCGATATTGAAGAACTGCATGAAATTGTCTAGGACCAACAGCTTGGTTGAGTCCACTGATGGGGATAGCCTTCAAGAAGTCCATAGCGTGTTCTTTCCTATTACACTGCCAGATGATTGATTCACATTCATTCAAAGTGAAGCTGGATGATATAGAGTCCTTGACAACACCAAAGTAAATTACTGCCAATGTCTTCAAGAAATGCGGGGCAGTGTCGTTGATGTTGAACTCGGACCGTGATAATCCACAAGCTTGTGTGAATACTTACAAGGCATGATCAAAACTGAGGCTCGAACCATCTGAAGAAGGGAGCTGTAACATAGTTTTCAGCAAGAGCTTGGTTTGGGCATTACACGCAATGTAACAATATGTACTAGTATCTGCCATAGTGTAGACACCCAATCCACCATCTTTAATGGGAAATGTGGCAAGCCATTGCTGCACCAGACCAAATCCTGCACCATCTCCGACAATGATCTGTCTCAGGTAGTTAAGTAAATGTTGGTCAAACACCAAGGTAGCGTCATGTAGGGATTGTGGGATGGTTGTCCTGAGTGTGAAATAAAACTTTGAAACGCCAGCACAATTACGTAATAATATAAGTTCACATTAAGGGTCATGTAACTTCTGTAATTGTTGCATCAATAAAATGGTTTTGTCTACCCTGTTGAGCACCATGTTGCTGCAGAATTCGATGTCTAAACTGACCGGTCCCCTAAGCAGCTTTACGCCCGTGGTGGGTTTGCTGATGTTCACAGGGAAGACACCCACAACATTCCTCCTAGGATCAATGATAGGCCAAAATATTTCAGTCTTGCTGATGTTTAAGTATAAACCACTCTTCGGACCCTTCTTTTGAATGATGTTCAACGCTTTAGCGACTTCTAAAGTGTCACCGGAAATTGTACCATCATCGAGGTACCAGGCGTGTAGATCAAGGTTACATTGAGAAGCAATCTGCAGAACAAAAGGGTGTAAAGCAAGTGCAAATAAAATGGGACCTAATGGGTCACCCTGTTGCACCCCTTGAGCTGAAGAAAGAACAACATCATTGTAATATAGTCTAGCAGGCTTAGAGTAACAAAATTCGACCCATTTGGAGATGCTTGGACAGTGTGCTCTAACCTCATGAATCAATGTAGATCTATCAACTAGGTTAAAGGCATTGGAAAAATCAACCAACATCATAGTTCGAGTGTTGCAATTACCTTTCATCTCAAGTAGCCTATTAGCAGCATGTAAGATGGCTTCACCACCACATGGAATACCAACACCAAATTGATGAGCACCCAGATAAGGTATGATGTTCTTGCAAACTGAAGCAGCAGCCAGTTTGGAGCATAGCCTCCTCCAGATTGTGCCAACTGCTATCGGTCTTACACCACCATAAGGCTTGAGAAGTGGAGTTAAAGGAGCACTAGCTACATACTCACCCAGAATATGAGGACATGCACCAGATAGCCATAGGTTAACAACGCCTTCTATTGACTGTAATAAATCATCTTCAACTGCAGCAGCATTTCCACTTATTGAATCAAGAAGATGTTGAGCTCTCAATCCATCTCTGCCACAAGAGGTGCCTTTGGGAAAGCTTTTCAAAGCAGTCAGAACTGCTTTTGCATCAACAAATAAAGGTGGTGTTGAGATGGCTTCATCACGTATATGTGGTGGTGAACCAGTAGGGTGCTTTTGCTGAAGCTGGTATAATGTATCTGAGTTGTGTGGAGCAATACTATTTGAAGAGAGAACCCTAATGGCTGCAGTATAATAGCCATAACTAAGCTTCTTCTTACAAGCAACAATGTTGGTGTTCTCCTTCTTCTTCTTATAAATCTTCCCGTGCTTAATGTTTAGCTGAGAAAGTTCAAGCACCCTCTAAACCAAATTGATATAACCCTGAGGCTCTTTCCACTTGTTTAATGCTTAATTAATTGCAGCAATCTGCAATTTCTTTCTCATACCAGATCGTTCCTCCATAGAACACTTAGGTACGTAAAGGTTCAAAGTGCATGATGGCAGAAGAAGTAATTGTATCCATGCATCTAGATTATTAGGGTTGGAAATCACATAATACAAGGCACTTTTGAGGGTTTGAGAGAAGTTTAAACGACATTGAGGCGGTATACTCACAATTGTTGTAATCTGAGTTTGGAAAACCAAATTAAGCATGTCGACAGTGAGGCCACCATAAACCACAACAGCATCAGAAGGAACATTATTATCTGAAGAGGCAGTTGTTTGTTGTGGTTTATCGACACCAGATATCATAAAATCATCCCCAAAACCATTGAATGGACCTGCAATAACGTCACCAGAAAGATGATTCCGGCAAGGCTTTTTTCATGCATATGTATGCATGCATTTAATGCACAACCATGATTGCATATCATTCCGGCAAGGCTTTATTATTATTATTATTATGAAAATCACCTCAGAGGGCCTTTATTAGAAATAAGATTAAGGGTTTGTTACACAGAGTTTGTTGGTATCCTAGCAACAAGATGGGCACCAACACCTTTTTGGATTGCCATTCCTATTCTATGAAATAGAAATCTTCCGGAGTCACTGTTTGCATCGTTGTTAGCCAGACAGTTCTTAAGTCTCTTTAAGAAAGCTATGGTGTCTTCGCCTAATTCTCCCAGGGTAGTGAACGCCAAAACACCAAAACAATATCCATGACTCTCACAGGTGTGTAAATATTTGTTGCGCTTGCGAAGAATAGCTTTTGCGATGGCCTGGCATGGTGCAAAGTATCGAATATCGCACGTGAATGGTGAGACCTATGTGACATCAAGGCATGTGTCCTTACCATTTTCCCGGTTGTAGACTAGCAGGTCAGCCAGCAAAAGAGTGTTATTCCCCTTAGAAACAAATCCAAGTGATGCCTCCTTTTTGACCGAAACCGCGCGGAAACAAATATCAACGAAAACATCATGAGCTAAATCATGCCTGAACTTGAGCCCTACATCACTAGCGTAGTGAAGTGCATGGTCGCCATATATGTCCATCTCCCTGTTGCAACTAGTGCAGCGAGTACCTTCAGCAAAAATGGGGATGCCGAGGCGGTAACTAAGCACACTTCTGAATTGTCTGGGACCTAGGGTTTGGTGTAACCCGCTGATAGGTATGGCAAGTAAATAATCCTAAGCGTGTTTTATGCGGTTACTCTGCCATAAAACATGGTCACGTGCAGACATATGGAAAGTGGTTGGGAGTAACTTCTTTACGGCTTCAAAGTAGGTTAATGACAAGGAATGCATTGAGTGCATGGGAGGGGTGGCAGTGACTTCAAAGCTGAGTGAGGAAGGTACGATTCCATATACCTGAGTGTATGTCTGTATGGATTCTTGGCAGGGGAGACTTGGGCCATTAGGTGTAACATGCTGCAAGATAATACGTTGTACAACCTGAGTTTGAAACTGAGAAGCAAGATAACAGTAGTTGGCTGTATCTATCATAGTGTAAATCCTTAGACCTCCATCTTTAAGGGGGAGAGTAGCCAACCGATATTGCAATGGACCAAAGCCCGATCCATCCGCAATTATCAACTGCCTCAAGTAACGGTACAAGTGGTCATCAAAGTGTTGTCTGGCTTGCTCCAACGCAGGTGGACAAGTTGTGCGCATGGTAAAATACAATCTGGAGACACCCGAACAGTTGCGTAATAACAACAACTCACACTGAGGATCTTTCAGTTTCGTGACAGCAGTCAAGAGGTGAAGGGTCTTGTCCACTCTACTCTTTACCACAGGTCTAAGCTCACAGGGCCTCATAATAGTTTAACACCGGCAGAGGGTCTGCCAATGTTGCTAGGGAAAACCTGTGGAGTAAGGATTCGTGGATCTGCTGTGGGCCAAAAAACTTCCATTTTATTTACGTTTAGATGAAGACCTCTGCGCGCACCTTCAACTTGTATAATGTGTAATTCTTTAGAAACTTCTAAGGTGTTCCCAATGATGGTACCATCGTCTAGGTACCAGGCTTGCAAGTCTAATCTGCACTGAGAAGCAATGTTCTTCACGACTAGATGTAGAGTAAGTGCAAAAAGTAGTGGTCCAAGTGGATCACCTTGTTGTACACCTTGCATGGAAGATATAATGATATCATTATAGTATATCCTGGCAGGTTGTGAATAACAAAACTCCACCCAATGTGAAATTGCCGGGCAATGTAATCTGACTTCTTTGGTTAAGGTGGATATGTCCACTAAATTGAAAGCGTTAGTGAAGTCGATGAGCAGCATGGAGATATCATTCATATGACCCTTCAGTTCCATTAGCCTGTTAACAGCATGAAGAATGCCTTCCCCACCACATGGCACACCTACTCCGAACTAATAATCGCCAAGATACGCTGCCATTTCCTTGCCTACTTTGGTAGCAGCCATTTTGGATATAAGCCGCCTCCATATGGTTCCCACTGCGATGGGCCGAAGACCACCACCTGGCTTCTGTAGTGGAGTAAGAGGGGCACTGGCTATGAATTCTCCAAGAACTGCTGGGCACCTACCAGAGAGCCAGAGATTGGTTACTTTAGTTATTGAAGCTAATAGATCATCCGTTACGGCATTAGCAGCACCACTCATAGCTTCGAGGAGATATTGTTCTCTCAATCCATCTCGTACACAAGATGTACCCTTAGGGAAGCTCCTTATGGCTTTGAGAACTGACCCGGCATCCACTGTCAATGCATCACAGGAATTGGCTTCAGTAGGAATATCTGGTGGAGGTGCACTGGGATGTTTGTGCATTAGTTCAACGATTGTGGCTTCATCACAGGGTGCAATTCCATTAGAGGAAAGCACTCTAATGGCAGCAATGTAATGCCCATAAGACAATTTCTTCTTACATGCCTGCAGATTGGCCATGTCCTGTGTTTGTTTGCTTTTAGGCTTGCTCAGTTGCCTGCGTTTTGGCTGTTCCAACAGTTTGTTGGCTAATGTTATGCAGCCATCAAATTCTCTCCAGTCAAGTAATGCTTGATTGATGGTAGCAATTTGAAGATTTTTTCTGGTGCCGGCTCTTTCCTCCAAGGAGTTCTTAGGGCTGTAGAGAGTAAGAGTGCAGATAGGGAGGAGCAATAATTTGATCCATGAGGATATATCCCTAGGGTTGAGTACCACCAAGTCTAAACTGGATTTAAGGGTTCTAGAGAAGTTCAACCTGCAGGGGGGTGGTATGCTTGTAATGGTGTTGAATTGTCTCTGGAAAACCTCATTGAGTAACTCTAGGAAAAGAGATGCAGAGGATAGAGCTGTCTCTGCTGAAGTGGTTGGAACATCACAGAGGGGAGCTGCAGGCTGTGCAATATCAGAGATAAAAAAAAATCACATACCTGCCATTGTAAGGCCCTGAAACTACAACATTGTTATGATTGCATGTTTTTTACACGCATGTAGAACCATGCACTGACTGCAAAGCCAGCAATGTAATTGTTGTAGAACCTCCTCCCAGGCAATGTACAAACCCCTATCTTTACTCAGCCGTTCTCTGTATAATTGTTTAGCGTCTGCATTAGGGAAGTGCATGTCGTTGATATGTTGTTGGAAAGAGCTTCGAACATACCCTCTGCCATTAATCCCATCATTACAATCATCATAGTTCCTAAAAGGACAATGAATGCGATCACCCTGACTAGAAGGTCTAGTTACAAGACTATAAAGAGACTCAGAAGGGGATGCCGGTGATATGGATGATGCAATATGTTGGGGTATTGAAGATGAAGAGCGTGTTCGAGTTCTAGGCATGGCGGTAACTGCCAGTAACTGACATAACCAACCCTTGACAGTGAAAACTAGCAGATAAAAATGGCATCATTCAAAAGATCATAACAAGGAGAATTGAAAGAAGAATGTTCAATGAAAAACTGTTGAGGGATTTCAGAGATAATGCCGGAAGAAGTTTCACAAGCTTTCAGTCGCCTTATTATTATTTTTATTAGAAATAAGATTAAGGATCTATTACACAGAGTTTGTTTGTATCCTAGCAACAAGTTGTGCTCCCACGCCTTTTTGAATAATAATACCTAACATATAGAAAAGAGAACTGCCTAACGTAGAGTTAACATTGTGACTTGTCATGCAATTCTTCAATCTCTTCAAAAAAACAACAATGTCATCTGCCAATTCCCCTAAAGTTGAGAAAGCTAGAACTCCAAAACTATAACCACTAGACGAGCATATATCATCATATTTGTTCCTCTTGCGAGTAATAGCCGCCGAAATAGCATGGCCGGGTGTGAAACTACGGTTTCCTCCCTTAGAAAAGGGGGAAACACCGGTGACACCAAAACATATGTCCCGACCATTCTCCCAGTTATAAACAAGAATATCAACTGGTTTAAGAGAGGAGCTTCTATCAGATGAAAAACCTAATGCTACCTCCTTTCTAACAGCAACCCCTGCTTTGTAACATAAATATGCAAATAAATATCGCACCATATCATGTCGAAATTTCACACCAACCTCACTTACGCAGTGGATTGCATGATCTCCAAAACAGTCCATGATCCTGTGACAACATGAACAAGAACTATCTTCCTCAAAAGTAGGTAATCCTAATCTGTATTGTAGCACTGACCTGAATTGGCGCGGCCCAACAACTTGATTAAGTCCAACAATGGGAATAGCTTTAATATAATCTTGTGCATGCACTTGCATGTTGCACTGCCATAGAATAGTCACGTTCTGTCAGGTTGATAGTGTTGGTTATGGTCCTCTTAACAGCATCAAAGAAGCGAGCTGCCAGAAGGTGCATAGGATGTGGGGCAGTGCCCTTGATATTGAATGTAGAGGAACTTAAACCACACACTTCCATGTAGTTTTCCAAAGCAATCTGGAAATGTGGACTGTAGTCGAAAGTGCTGTGCAAGATAGTATCCTGGAGATGTTTAGTCTGGAAACTCGAAGCTAAGTAGCAGTATGGAATAATATCAGCCATAGTGTAAACTCAAAGACCACCATCTATGATAGGGAGAGTAGCAATGCGTTGTTGTAGGGGTCCAAACCCAGGTCCGTCCCCTGTAACCAAGTACCTTAAAAATTGTAGTAAGTAGTGATCGAAACGAACCTGAGCATCTTGCAAAAACTGAGGCTTGGTGGTGCGCATAGCGGAATAAAGCTTGGATACTCCAGCATAGTTGTGCAGTAATAAGAGTTCACTTTGGGGATCTTTAAGTTTTTTGATGCAGTCCATAAGATGTATGGTTTTATCTACCCTAGCCATGACAGTATCACTGCTATATTGAGCATCTAGACTTACA
Organism: Papaver atlanticum; assembly: GCA_023531105.1. Taxonomy (NCBI): domain Eukaryota; kingdom Viridiplantae; phylum Streptophyta; class Magnoliopsida; order Ranunculales; family Papaveraceae; genus Papaver; species Papaver atlanticum. The sequence continues at coordinate 5,081,229 of JAJJMB010007130.1, forward strand.
GGTCCACCAAGTAATCTAACTCCTTTATCTGGCTTTCCAATATCAACCGGAAAAACATCAACTGTATTATATCTAGGTTCTGAAGTTGGCCAGAAAACTTTAGATTTCTTAATGTTCAAACACAGACCTCTCTATGCACCTTCAGCTTGAATAATCTTCAAGGCTTTAGAGACTACCAAAGTGTCTCCAATTATCGTACCATCGCCTAGGTACCATGCATGAAGGTCAAGAGTGCATTATGAAGCGATTTTAAGTACAAGTGGGTGTAATACCAATGAAAAAAGTAACGGGCCAAGAGGGTCTCCTTGTTGGACTCCTTGTGCAGATGACAAGGTGAATTCATTATAGTAAAGCTTGGTTGGCTTAGCATAGCAAAACTCCACCCATTTTGAGATGCTTGGGCATTTTGCTCTTACTTCTTTAATCATAACAGTTATATCCACAATATTGAAAGCATTGGTGAAGTCTATAAGTAACATAGATAGATTATCTTGGTTACCTTTAAGCTCCAACAATCTGTTGGTGGAATGTAAGATGTCCTCTGCTCCACATGGAACTCCAACACCAAATTGGTGATCGCCTAAGTATACTGTCATGTCCTTGATCACCGAAGATGCAGAAAGTTTTGAACATAGCCTCCTCCAAATTGTTCCAACTGCAATTGTCCTGAGCCCTCCACTAGGCTTGTTCAATGGTGTTAAAGGTGCGCTGGCTATGTATTCACCTTACTCAGATGGGCACTGACCCTCAAGCCATAAATTCACAACCCCTGTGACAGCCTTGAGAAGGTTCTTAGCAATAACTGCAGCAGCACCACTTGTTGCATCCAATAAGTATTGAGCTCGAAGGCCGTCTCTTCCACAAGAAGTGCCTTTTAGAAAAATCCTCAAAGCTTTCACTACTGCCTGAACATCCACAGAAACTGCAGCAGTACCTATGTTATCTGAAGGAATTATGGGAGGTAATGCTTGAGGATGCTTTTGTTGCAGTTCAAGGAGTGTGTCTGCAGTAGATGGAGCTACACCATTAGAAGAGAGGATACGTATTGTTGCAGTATAATGTCCATTGTTTAACTTCTTTTTACATGCCTACACATTAGTCTTATTAGGTTTATTCTTATGGTGTTGTTGTTTCCGCTGATTCTGCTTTACTAACTCCAATATTCTGTGAGCAATAGTGCAGTATCCATTTGGTTGTCCCCACTCAATCAAAGCTTGATTCACTGCTGCAATTTGAAGTTTCATCCTTGTACCAAACCTCTCTTCAGAATTGTTTTTAGGTATGTATAGGCTGAAGGTACAAATTGGTAATAGCAATAGTTGAAGCCAAGCAGATAAATCTGTGGGTTTAGCCAGTATCTTGTTAAGTGCAGTTTTTAAGGCTCTTGAAAAGTTCAGCCTACACGGTGGTGGAATGCTGGTGATTATTGTAATTTGTTTCTGATACAGTATATCAAGCAATTCTAAAGAAAGCCTTAGAGATTCAACATGATGCTCAACAATATCATCCACAGGAAGATTACCAACGGCTACATGTTTATCAATACCATGTATTAAAAAATCTGCATACTTGCCATTGAAGGGACCAACTAAAATATCGCCATTGTGAGGGCTACATGGCCTTTTCCAAGACTGCACTCTCAAGCCATGTAAACTACTGCATTGGTCCTTATCCTCTCTTTACAAACTGCATTATCCTTCTGTGATGGCCAGTGCCGATCTTGTATGTTTCTAAGAATTGAAGTCTTTGCATACCCCTTTCCATGAACACCATCCTGACATTCTTCAAAAAAATTGAAGGGACAATGAACCATGGTATCATCAGATTCTGCATTATGTATGAAGGGTTGCGCAAATTGATCAGATTCCTCGACACTAGGGAATTGTTCTTGAGATGATGATGTCGAAGGATGATGAAAGAAGAAGGAGACCCTAAATTACATGAACCTGATACAACATATGGTGATATTCTGCACTGCATGGATGAAGAAGAAGATCTAGAACGTGTGCATGGCATGGCTTCCTGTAACTGTCGTAACTATCCCAGGCAATGAAGAGAATACAGTAAAGGTTGGCAACAAACCTCAAGAATAAAAATTAGAGTTTAGTGTATGGGAATTTAAGGTTTCAATACCAATGAAAACTCAAAGTACCATACATCAAAACACTAATTGAACCTTCACAGGAGATGATGGTAAACATCCACAATACAAAAGCAACTCCTATTCAATCACCCAGAAACTCCACTTCAAAGACCTAAATTCAACTTTGCTTCGTCAATCACATAAAAAAGAAAAACCCACTTCAGAATTCTGGTTTACAAAATTCTACACCACTGATTTTGATTCTGTAATCTCACACAAAAGAAAATCCCAGAACTTCAAAACAATCACAGAACCCCTACTTCCAATATTTCCAAATTGCTCAAAGAAAACCCCCAATTCAATTTCGGCAAACACACACTGAAGAAAAACCCAAAACCTAAAACTGCGTCTTCAATTACACGTAAGAAAAAATAGGGTTAAGTGCTAAGAAAGCACGGAATTTTACAGAGAAATTAGGGAAGAAAAACAAAATCACAAAAAACAAAAATCAAATTACTATAACGGTTACAAAACCTTAAAATCTGAAGAAACAATCACGCACGAATTCAACACCTCTTATACCAAAAGAGAAAAACAGGATTGCCAAACCCTAATTCAACACCTCTTGTTACTCTCCCATTTCAGATGGAGGATTTGGCGTCTACACAATGGCCGACACCAGCCACTATTGCTACCTAGCTTCCTATATTCAAAAGCAACAGCTGCAAGGTGCCATCCTAGGATCCATATACGCTGCAGCCCCGAGACACAATTACCAGCATGCTCTTGAAAGGTACATGCAATTCTGTGGTCTCTCGACTTTCAACATTAATTTTACTTCCCCACATCCCATGAAGACATTGGCAGCACAGTTCTTTAAAGTTGTTAAGCGCAAGATACCATCGAAGTTTACATTAACGCCAAGAGACGTTGTACTGTGGCAAAGTGACAAACTAGTACATTCGATGGATTTTTTGAAAGCTATTCCGATACCTGGACTTGGTCATACGCTTGGGCCTCGACAATTCCGTGCTGTTGCTCAGTATCGGTTGGGTATTCCACTGTTCCCGGAAGATTGTATATGTTCTTGCTGTGGGCGAGAAATGGATATCTTCGGAGACCATGCCCTACACTGTGCTAGTGAGGTCGGACTTAAATTCCGACACGATTTGGTGCGAGATGTGGTTATTGACATTTGTTATAGAGCCAGGGTAGCTGCTAGAAAAGAAGCATATTTGGGTTTCTCATCCGAAACTGACAGTGCTCTTAAACCCGCAGACATTCTCATATGTAACTGGGAGAATGGGAGAGATACATGTTTTGACATCACCGGTGTTTCCCCTTTTTCTGGGGGAGGAATTCACAGTTTTGTCCCTGGAAAGGCCATTTCAGCAGCAATTAATCGTAGTATTTGGACACTTGCACGACCCTTGGTTACAATTTTTGTGCTTTGGCCTTTTCGAATTTGGGGGAAATTGGAGATGATTTCACCGTCCTGATGAAGAGATTAAAGAACTACTTAGCCAATTACGATGTTAATAACAAAGTTGGAGGTTCCCTTTTTCATAAAGTAGGCTTGGCTATTCAAAAGGGTGTCGGTGCACAGATTGTAGCCCGACTTCCTCCTATTTCTGTGTAATCATTACTCTTTGTTTTTCAATAAAAGCCCAGGTGGCATCTTATTATTATTATTATTATTATTATTATTATTATTATTATTATTATAATAAAGGTATTTTACATAGAAATGGTTGGAAGCCGGGCAACAAGTTGTGCCCAAGTTATTATTATTATTATTATTATTATTATTATTATTATATAATTATTATTATTAATACGAAAAGTACAAGAACAATTACAAAGATTTGGCTGGGAGTCGCGAAACAAGTTGCGCCCCAACACCTTTCTGAATAATAATACCTAGCCTACGAAAAAGAGAACTGCCTAAGTTGTTGTTGACATCATGACTTGCCATGCAGTTCTTCAATCTCTTCAAAAAGACAATAATATCATCTCCCAATTCCCCTAAAGTTGAAAAGGCCAAAACACCAAAATCATACCCAAGCGACGCATATTTGTTTCATTTACAGGTTATAGCGGCAGAAATAGCATGGCCGGGGGTGAAACTACGGTTTCCACCTTTAGAAAACGGTGAAACCCCCGTGACGTCAAAGCACATGTCTCGTCCGTTCTCCCAGTTATAAACCATAATATCCGCCGGTTTAAGAGGAGTAGTCCTATCAGACATAAGGCCAATGGACACTTCCTTCCTCGCTGCAACCCCTGCCTTATAACACAACTCAGAAAATAGGTCTCTTACCATATCATGACGATATTTCTGTCTAACTGCACTTGCGCAATGTATAGCGTGGTCTCCAACCGATCCATAACCCTTTTACAGCATGAACAAGAACTATCTTCGGCGAAAAGAGGTATACCTAATCGATATTGAAGCACAGACCTAAATTGGCGCGGCCCAACAGTTTGATTAAGTCCTTGAATAAGAATAGCTTTGAGATAGTCCCGTGCATGATCTTTCTTGTTGCATTGCCATAAAATGGAGTCGCGCTCTGACATAGTGAAGGTGGCAGGTACATTCTTCTTGACAGCATCGAAGTAACGGATCGCCAGTTGGTGCATGGGCTGTGGGGCGATGTCACTGAGGTTGAATGAAGAAGAGGATAGATTGCACACCTGAATGTAGTTGTCCAGCGCTCTCTGGAAGTTAGGGCTAAGGTCTGGCGTACATTGCAGAATGGTATTTTGGAGATGCTTGGTTTGAAAACATAACGCTACGTAATAGTATTGGATAGTGTCTGCCATTATTATTATTATTATTATTTTATATTGGATAAAGAGTATTACATTAATTAGTTGGAAGCCTAACAAGCTAAGTTCCAACAACATACTACTACATTAATTGAACAGGTTGATGTGTTAGCCTACCAGCGAGCCTCATGGGTAACCTAGCCAAGGGAGGGGATGAGATTGTGTCACAAGGGGGGCAAACTAACTATTCCTTCCATGTTAATTTATGCAATATTACGCCATTGGGGGCTCGAACCTGGGACCTCTTGGAACACATGAAACTTTGGGGAACGAGGATGGCCAGCTAAGCTACGTGCCCGTTTTTATTATTATTATTATTATTATTATTATAAAATTATCATTATTATGAAATTATCATCATTATTACACATCAACAACAACTTCGGTAGAAGGCAACCGAGTGACAAACTGAGTGCCCACACCTTTTTGAATTACAATACCTAGCCTATGAAAGAGAAAACCTCCTATCTTGGAGTTGGCATCGTGACTTACGAGGAAGTTTCTCAATCTTCTCAGAAATGCAATTGTATCTTCACCTAACTCACCTAGGGTAGAAAAGGCCAGCACACCAAAGCCGTATACATGTGCAACGCATTTTTCAAGGTATTTGTGGCGCTTACGGGTGTTTGCGGCTGAGATGGCATGCCCTGGCGTGAAGTTGCGTGTCCTAGCACTTTTGAATGGCGAAACCCCCGTCATATCTAATCATATGTTCTTTCCATCCTCCCAGTTATGAACAAGTACATCCCCTGGCTTTAATTCTTTATTGGAGTTTGACAGAAAACCCAAAGGGGCTTCTTTCGTTACAAGAACACCTGCTTTATAACACATATCAACTAACACATCTCGTGCGAGGTCATGCCGAAATTTAACGCCCATATCTTTGGCACAGTGTAAAGCATGGTCTCCGTAGATGTCCATGTGTCTATTGCAACTAGAACATATTGTCTCTTTGTCAAAAAAAGGTATGCCAAACCGATATTGGAGAATAGCACGGAAGTGTCTAGGTCCAAGTGACTGATTAAGCCCATTGATAGGAATGGATTTCAGAATGTCCATTGCATGAGCTATACGGTTGCTTTGCCACAGGAAGAAATCACATTCCGACAAAGGGTAGGTCGTGGGTATCTTTTCCACGATAACATCAAAGTATTTTACCGCCAGGGACTTCATATATTGAGAGGCGGTAGCGTTGATGTCGAAAGTGGAAGGGGATAGACCACATGCCTGTGTGTAATTCTGCAGAGCATGTAAGAAGCTGGGCACGAGTCTAGCTCAGTAGAGCAGGATAAAATGGTGTCCTGCAAGGTTTTGGTCATAACACAGGAAGCAAGATAGCAATAATGCGCATTGTCAGTCATAGTAAGAACACCTAGACCTCCACTTTTGATTGGCAGAGTAGCAATACGCTGCTGAATCATTCCAAACCCAGCGCTGTCTCCTACAATAATCCTTCGCAAGTACTGGATCAGATGTTTGTCGAATTTTGCTGAAACATATTTAATTGCCAACGGATTAGTAGTTCGTAATGTGAAGTATAATTTAGAAACACCGCTACAATTCCTCAGTAACAGCAGCTCACTCTGCGGGTCGTTAAGATTTTGTATGCAGTACATGAGGTGCACAGTTTTATCTACTCGTGCATGTACCAGTTTTATTTTATTATTGGATAAAGAGCATTACATTAACTAGTTGGAAGCCTAAAAAGCTAAGCTCCAACAACATACTACTACATTAATTGAACAGGTTGCTGTGATAGCCTACCAGCGAGCCTCATGGGTAACCTATCCAAGGGAGCCGAAGCGGATGGGGGGCTGAGATTGTCACAAGGGGGGCAAACTAACTCTACCTTCCATGTTAATTTCTGCAATATTACGCCATTGGGGGCTCGAACCTGGGACCTCTTGGAACGTATGAAACTTTGGGGAACGAGGTTGACCAGCTGAGCTAGGTACCCGTTTTTTTTTTTTTATTATTATTATAAAAAAAATGTCGCAAAGGCTTTTATTATTATTATTATGATTTTTGTTTTGGGATCAACTTCGGTTGTTGGCACCATTTTTTTTTTTTATGGTTTTTATAATGGGGATCAACTTTGGTCGTTGACACAACCGGCGGCGGCGGTGGACTGGCGGTGGCAGTGGTGGTGGCGACGGTGGTGTTATAATTGTAGAGTGTTGGTGGCGGTTAGTAGGTGGTGTTCGTTGAGCGGTGGTGGTGGAATGGTAGTTGAATGTTGGTGGTGGTGGTAGATATGTGGTGGTGTTAATGGTGGTGGTGGCGGCCATGAAGTGGTAGATAAATAAATTTGTTGTATTTTATAAAGAAAAATATTATGAGTGAGGGTATTAAGGTAATCTATTTTTAAATGGATAAGGTTTATAAATGATAGATGTATATTTATTGTTGTATAAGGGTGTTGATGGTGGTTTTCAGTTCAAGGCTAAAATCGTGAAACCCTGTATTTGATGCGATGTCATCCTGCAAAGGAACAAAAGCCATTTGAAAGTAATGAGTGCATAAACCTCTTCGCTCACAAATGTATTGAGCAATTAAATATATATGTATATATATATATATATATATATATATATATATATATATATAATTCACTCAGAATGGTGCATATAGCAACAATCCCAAATATTCTATGAATTTTATTTTCCACCAGCATTATTTACTAATGCATTACCTGTCTAGTATTTTCCTATGCTATGTTACCAAGCAGAACTCTCAATATTGGCATGACATGACGATTAATGTTCACTCGCAGCGGAGTATCACGAATCTCCCGAAGTGTCAGTATTGAGACCCGTATGAAAACACTTTCACAGGTTACACCACTCTCTGATAAAGAGATTTTCGTGTCAAGACGCTTTTTAATTAAAGTTTAGCACGATCGATACGTTTAAATTCCTTAAGGAAAATCTAGACTATCCATGTCAGTCTTAAAGAGCAATCGCGGCCACACGATTTGGTTACAAAATTCAACAAGCTTAGCCTCTTCCTAGCGGAACTAGGAAACCTCCATAATGTCCATCGGCGGGCCCACTAGCATCCCAGTCGATCGGAATTCCTTTAGTTCATCCGCAACACCCCTGAACGTTAGCCAGAATCAGGGTGATCGCGTTGTTGAAAAAAGAGCTCAAACGAGCTAAGACCGACCATAACGGTCTCAAAACTACCGCATCCGTCCAACTTAGCCAGCCAAGTTGGATGGATTAGATCGTGTTTTGGACAATCAAAGAGGCGTCAGTGTGTTCACCGGTAACTCACCTTCATCCCTAGCTGGTCGAACTTCACACGGCAATCCATAGGCGCATCGAAACGATTGCCCAAAGTAGAGTGATCGCGCGTGTTTTAAAAACCCTAAATTGAATAAATGGCGTTATGCAACTGCCGCAAATCAATCGCGTCCGTCCATCTTCGCCAGCTTAGTCGAACGACTTAGATCGGATTCTAGATGGCCAACAGGGTGACCCTGTGATCACCGGCGCCCCCTCTCCCACGAGGAGCGATCGGCCAAGCCACGGCTTGCCCATGTGGCCTCCGAACGATCACCCAAAAGAAGATGGTCACGCTGTTTGCATAATCCAACTGCAGTACGCAACTGCCGCAAATCATCTTATCCATCCAACTTCGCTAGCCTGGTCGGATGGTCTAAATTTATTTTCAGGAGGCCAACAGGGTATCACTATAATCAACGGCCATCCCTCCTCCATAGGGAATGATCGTCCAAGTTGTGGCTTGCTCATAGGGTTCCCAAACGATCGCCCAAAGGTGGCCGGTCACACTCTTTTTAAGACATTCAACTCGCGACTAATTTGGACGAACTCTAAAACAACGATACTTCCTCCACATCGATTGTTTTCAGCAGTTTGTTGGGAAGCGATGTTTCATTTGCATCAATTATAAACGATGCTTTATGAATATTGATCTCACAAATAATTTTATTATTTGACATAAAAGCACTATATGCTACTTTAAATAGCGAGTCTCATGACTTGACTCATTCAGCAGCCTGCTGTACACATTTTCCTACAAAATACTCGAGACATCAAACGTGTCACAAACTTGGGGATGTTCACTGGGGTTTTGGTCTGGTGGTTTACAGCGTACGGCGTGCAATGCGCCCATTACGAGAAAGTGTCGGGAAAGGACGGACAGTTAATACAGAGAAAAGTGGGTGAAAGAGTGACCGGTCTTCCCACGTAATAGAAACGTGATGGTCACCACCTTTTGCACAACCCCACTTCTCCACTACTTAACTGCCTCCACTTCCTACGAGATCAGGGGTGCGCTCAATGACTTGTATAAATAGGTTTTTCAACCTATTTTCAAAAAGAGGTTATCAACACAAGTATCCAGAAACCATATTATGATACAAGTCATAAAACAACCACACCTTCATAATTCAACATTCTGATCTCAAACACCTTCTTCCTTCCCTCCCTAAGATCAACCCTTCTCCTTCACTTTGTGACCGAATTGAATCTGGAACGGACATTTATTGGCGTAGGCCAGAGTCTTATAGATTGATCTCTCGAATCTAAAAGTCCTCCTGTGCATTACATTTGTTTAGGGTTTGAATTCGTTTCTCATCAACACACCCAAATTTACCAAAAACAGCAGAATAAGTTTTTACCCCAAAACAACTGGCGACCACAGTGGGAGATTAATCTCTCGGTTGCAAGATAAATTTTCAATTTCATTTCAATTTTCTCAATCTCACAAGGGTAGATCTTAGATCTAATAACTAAAATTCACTTCAATCACCAATTCCAACTTTCTCTTTTATGACATATCCAGGTCAGCCAAACTCTTCCAAAATCACGAATGCTCGAAATCCAATCATCATGGAAGATATGACGAAAATGCTGGAGCATGTTGTCGCGAATCAGGCCAATATCGTCAAGCTGCAAAATGAGACTTTTTGCCTCTTAAAGAGTGTGGAAAACCAGTTATGGCAAGAGTCAGCAAACATTTTCTTGGGAGACGCCACCAATTTTAGAAGTGACATATAAAATGTTGATTCTTTATCTGAAATGTGTACCTCCGTCAACGACGATGCAAACAAAATACGTAGCCTCATCGACATGAGCAGAAAAGAAACGATCAACAAAATCCAGCCAACGACAAAGGGCTGAGACAGTTTCACAAGGGGGAGGGGGACTCGCTAGGAGCGTCACAATACCTACAAGATAAAGGTAAGGAACTAGCTTATGAAGCTTTGCTGGAAACTCTGTATCTCAAGACCCTCACAGAAGTTCAGAGAGTTGTTCAACAATCCATAGCCACGACCGCCCTAACTTTATTGAACAGAGAAGTGCCTGAAGAAGGGGAAATTTACCAAGGCCTCCATGAAGACAAGAACTGCGATGACAAACGGTACTCATTTCAACCACATCATAGTGCTATTATCACCGATGCAGAGCCCTCGAGAGAAGTTGCACTTCAGCAAAACCGCCAAACTAAACGATCTGCGCCTATATCCACGCACACTCGCGCCTTAACTCCACTCTTGAAACGGGCTTCGTTTCAAGGCCCACAGGAGTACGACAACAGCCACTAGCGCGAGAAAAAACAGATTCAAGGTATCCACACTTCCCATTTCCAATAAAGAAAGTTCTGGAGTTGCTTGAAGATTGGGTACGAGACGGGGTAGTTCAACTACCTCATGTGTGGCGCTCGCCAACTAATCGAGAAATGACAGATTTGAGGTATTTCCATTACCACAGGTTCGTCCATCATCCTACCAGTGAATGCAACGGCCTGAAGCGCATTGTCCAGGAAAAGATTAACTCTGGAGAATTACGTCTATGAACTGGAGATTCTCCAATTTTCTACAAGTCGACACATGCAGTCGAAAAAACAAATTGGGTTGAGACTTCCCATTGTTGAGAGGCGCGTCATAACCTGGATTCGAAGCAATTATCCAGGAAAGCCAGTTTTGTTATTGAGTCTCGTGAACAAGTAAGTTTCCAACAATACAATTATTTTGAAATTCACTGGGGACTTGATGCATGCGTCCGCTCATGTTGAGAATAGAGCCGATAATACGATTATTGTAAAATATCATATTATTCTAGTATTTCCCTTTTTCATGTAATATTCACAATTTCTCCAAAAGGGGTTACGTTATTTTCATTCCAACTTGTTAGTTCATCCAAATATTATCACTTCCATAAAATTACTCACAAAATCATTCTAAGAGTAAATCAAATCAAAAAAAAAAAAAAATCCTCACAGAGCAATCACCTACTAGTTCATAACCAGAAAATCAAAACCATAAAAGAGGCGTCTTTTGACTTTTAAAAGAAAAAAAAAGCATTTAAGGGAAATCGTCCAACAATGGATCATTCTTCTTGGCGAAAGCGTCCTTCATATTTTGGAGAGCAGCCTGCTTCAACTTCAACTCCTGGGATAACTTCTCAACTTCTTCCTCCTGTTGGTTAATAAAATCCACTGAAGGGACTTTAGTCATTTCAGTCTGTAGCTTTTGGATTTTGGAAAATCCTTCATAGAACCAGGAGGCGTTAAACTCAAAGTTCACAAACATGTCTCGGTAGAACTCCCAGTTTTGAACTACATCCTCAGAAACGACGCACGCAGTCGCGCTGCACATGTCATGAATTGAAGATAGAGCTTTTTCGACACGTTTAACCAATGAGAAACGACTCTTAATCTCCTTGGTCGTGGCAATGTGCCCGTGCTTCTTCCATATTTTGGTATACAACTCCCCATACTTAGATGGCACGCTGAATCCTCCAACCAGCACGTGGTCTGTGAAGGGGACATCAAAAGGGGGATCGAAAGTGGCTCCAACAACAGAATGCACAACTAATGCCGTATCATTCCCGAGAGGTTCTTTGGAGGCAATAACACCTACAGCCGTAGATGCGGCATCTCCATTCTCATCAGAAGGAGCAGCGATGTTCCCTGCATCATCATCCATCTCAACCTCAATATTTTTCTCTGTGGCGGTCTCCTCATGCAATATCACTGGTTAATGTTTGTTTCACATCAAAGAATGAATTATTTTTCAGAAAATGTGTAGAAGACATACCAGTTCGTCTTCCAGCTCTCTAGGAGAGTTAGATTTTCTACTACGCTTAGAAGTAATCCCTTCATCACTGCCGGGTTCTGAACCTTCCTCGTCTTCAGCCTCATCTTCATCTTCGAGAGACTCGGTATCGTCGGATTTCTCTTCTAGAGACGCCATGTTGTGACTACGTGCGAGTCTAGCAAAAGTGTTCCCACTCCCGAAACCATGATTTTAAAGAAGGAAGATTTTTAGTGAGGCTGCCTCGAAATGATTAAAATTGGCTGGTTAATAGAAATCACGTATGAACCTGCATATTGGAAGAATTAAAAATTACCGGAGCTGTTGAAGTCATTCGAATATCACCTGCACACGTCTTCGACCTCGCCTCTTTCTCTTGGGGACTGACCCTAGTCCGTTTGCCCGAAGGAAGCGGCTTCAACAGCTTATGTTGTTTCAAAGTCTCAGAAGAAGGCTTGTCGCACGGAACTGTCACAACTTCTTCCACGAATTTCTGAAAAGATAAGAGCTCTTCTCTCCAGAATTCCTTGTATTTATCAGTCGCCACTGGTTTTCTTCCTAGGAGCAAGAATGGTAGGCTTTTCTTTGTTGTGAAGACACTAGCATCGAAAGCAGATGTCAAGAGATCCACCAAAGGTGTTGGCGAGCGATAAAACAGGATTCCCTGATCAAATCCCATCTGACGAGCGGCCCTGTCAATGTTATACGGAACTACAGTAAATGATTCATTAAATAAAGATGGAATATATCTCGGTGTGCAGCTTCGCATAAATAGTGGGAATTATATAATTGTCCCTCCTTTTCATGGGTTTCACAAATATCCTTATGAGACAATAAAAATACCCCTCTCCATCTATAGGCCCATCGGGGGTCCATTAATAACTTTTTTGTTTCCATATTTACCCACCTCACACAAAATCTCTTTCATTATTTTCTTTCCAGATTTGAATCTTTTCTCTCTATCTACCTCCTCCGCCATCACCAAAGCGGCAACCTCTTCACTTCTCCATCGCTGCTACCAGAGTACCATCATCATCTCTTACGCCACCACCGCAACCAACACCATTAGCGCCACCATCTTTATCATCATAACCATCACCATATTTTCTCTACTTCCTAATCAGTTAATTAGATCGATTTTCACCCAAGTCAGTTTCTTCCGCCGTGAGTAAATTGAATCCACCATCTGCACCACCACCTTCTAAATTGATTATAGATCGATTTTCTACTTTTTTAGCCGCAGGATTTCAATATGGTGACGAATCGGCGAGAACCTAATTTTCAAATCCTAATCTTGGTCATTAAAAACATCAGATTCATTACGATTTCAGTTGATTTCAGTTTGAAGAACCAGAAATCGATGATAACGATGTGTATCAACTGGGAAAACACGATGGAAATCTTCATCAATAAGTGGATCTGAAGATTCAATCATCATAAACAAATTAAAAGATAAGTTTGACCTCTTACTGCCATTCTAAGTAGTAGCCTAAATTTGATCTTGGTTTTGATTTTTTTGGTGTTGATTCAATATGATTTATTTGTTTATTTCGATTTTAATTGAGCTCTGGATTGTAATTCATTTCTGAAACAAGCAAATGAGTTTGTTTGTACTAGTGAGGTTGGTGGTGCTGATGGTGATAGAAGCATTGGGTATTGGTGTTGTTGTTGTTGTTGTTATGGTGGTGGAAGGTGTTGTTACAGCGGTGGTGGTGGATGTTTGTTGCATTGCAGGTGATGGTGGTGGTTTTTATTGTAGTAGTGAGGGTGGTGGCGTATTTTTTAAGGGATCAACTACTGTTTCTGACACCACCTATGGGATCAACTCCTGTTGTTGATACCATTTTTATGGGATCAACTACTATTGTTGATTCCATTTATGAATCAATTCATATTGTTGACATCATTAATATAGTCATGCTTGTAGTTTAAATGATGTTTGTTAAAAAAATAGATACTTTATAGTACGAGTACCTAAAATGTTCTTCATATTGTGTATTGCCTCTCTTACATAAACATTATAAAGACTAGTATTCTTATGGATTTCGTTTTTTGTGGTTTTTGAAAGTGTTAGTTGATGGGTGTGGTAATGGTGGTTGTGAAGGTGCTGGTGGTGGATTTTGTTGGGATGGTGGAATCAACAATGGAGATTGACTTATTTTGCAACTATTTTGGCTTCAGGAGAAGATTTGGGAACTACTACATTGGGGATTATGTATATATCAGGTACTGAAATCACCAACAATGCATGATATTAATAATTTAAGGGATCAACTCCTACTGTTGATACCATTTTTATGGGATCAACTATTGTTGTTGATTCAATAAATGGTTACAACTCCTCTTGTTTACTCCATTTTTATGGGATCAACTACTGTTGTTGACAACATTTCCTTGGATTAGTATAATTATGCATGTAGTTTAAATGCTTTGATTTTTATAGATGTAAATTCTTCAAAATGTTGAATTTGTGGTGCAATGGTAGCATGATTGATTCCACGTCATATGATGCGTGTTCGACTCACGCCAAATTCACTCATTCATATATGTCATTTTGTATCAAACTTTGGTTGTTGCAGGCCATAGATGGTTGTTCCAGAGGTTATATTTTGCAATTGTCAGATAACGATTTTGTATTTGAGATTTTTGATTCACTGCTGTAGCACGAAAGGGCTTAACGATTAGGTTTCATACTTGTTGGATGTTTCTTTTTTTTATGCTTTTGGGGGTTGGAGTTGTTATGTTTTGTAATGACATATATTCTGATTTGTTTTTATGAATGTTATTCTTGTGTTTCTTAAGGATATGTCAGTTTGTAGGTTCCAGGTTTATTGGTTTTTACAAGAAACATACTTATATAAATATGTTTATCTCATTTTTTGTCGATCAACTTCCATTGTTGATCCAACTTAAAGGGATCAACTTTTGTTGTTGACCCAGTCACTGGGATCAACTTTGATTGTTGACACAATTAAAGGACTGGAATATGTATTGGTAAAGTTATTTTTGAACTTTTATTTTTTGGATCAACTTCGGTTGTTGACGCTAAATTTTGACGGCGGCGGTGGTGGCGGCAGCGGCGGTGACAGCAATGATAATGGTGGTGGTGGTGGTGAAATATTAGTGGCGGTGGTGAAATATTAGTGGTGGTTGTAGTTAGTAAGTGGTGGTGGTGGATTAGTAGTGGTGGTAGTGGCTGTGAAATAAGAATTTTTTTTTGTTAATGGATAAGGATAAGGTTTGCAAATGAAAATAATTATAAGTGAGGGTATTAAGGTAATCTATTTATTAATGGATAGGGTTTTTAAATGATAGGGGTATATTTATTGTTGTATAAGGGTATATTTGTTGGGTGTCAAAACTAGGGGTATTTAATTAATATACCCGTATAAATATGGTCTCTCTGAAACTCATATCTTCTCCATCGGTGTGCAACACTATATCAGGAACGGCGGCAAAGGTTTTTGGCTGGGCTACATAAGAATGAACCGGTGCTCACGGGCGAAAATCTATGGCATGCACGCTGTCGAAAAAATCAATAAGATTCAACCCAGGCTTTGGATGCCTCTTCTGCTAACGGAGTATTCTAGAACCTCCATACAGACTGGAGAATTAAGTCGCAGGGACAAGAGCATAACCTTTAAAGTGCTCCCATAAGCATGCTTGAAGAAAAGCAATGTGAATATGCGATTCCACCTTCATATATCCATAGGAAACATACATGTCTGCTGTCAGGGAATCCAGATGAGAGTACAAAGACCCAAGGAATAGATTGCCTAAGGGGAGGACTACACCTTGCGCCAGCTTAATAGCAAACATGACAAGCTTCCGTCTTATAGTCTTCTTTCCGGAACAGTCATCAAAAACGTCTCTAGAAAGCCACGAGGATAAAAATGCGGCAGCACTGAGCACTTCATCCAACACTTGGCCTGCTTTCGGTTTCGTAGGAAACCATTCAGACAACCACCAAGTATAAAAACATTTTTAATCATTTTCCTTCTGATTATATCCTTCCGCCTTATTCACTAGAGTGACGAACATCACCTCTTCATCAGCGGACAACTTAAAATCAAGATTCCCTGCAACTGGAAGTCTCAGCAAAACGGCTACACTTTCTAAAGTGATGGTCATTTCTCCCCACCTACATATGGACGTGTGTGTGGAAGGACACCATCGAGAGATAAATGTGATCAAACCTGCAGCATCTTTCCTAATGCGAAGTATTGCTGACGCCATGACAGCTTCGACAACTTGTGCTTTGGTCAGGTTATTTTTGATGCGTTCATTGCCCAACATATGCCTCATCAATCCTTCATAAGAGCGCAGCGGATTATGGCAAATTTTGAAATCAATAGGAGAAGCTCGATACTCTTTCTTTTGAAGACAGAACCTCATCACACGCACTAGAGAAACTGATGGAGCATCCTCTTCATTCTCTGAACCTGTGAGGAGGGTTATCTTATGACCAGGATGAGTCCTAATGTCCGGATAAGGCACAACAAAGCGCTCATCATCTATGTTTGGCATATCTTTGGGATTACTAGCACTTCTCAGCTTAGCGGCAGAAGTATTTCCAGGTAACATCTTAACGAGAATTCCTCACGTTCACTTTCAAATAACTACAATGAAGCAAAAAGGAAAAGAGTCACTACTTCATACTAAAAGGAGGGAATTATGCACGCAACTTCTTGTCAAAATTCGACGAAATGGTCGAAGCTCATGGATGAAGGAATATGTGGATCACAAAACTAGCAGGAATGATGACTGGGACACATTCACGCAATTTTTTTTTGTCCGCGGGACATATGCCCACAGCCGGGTCGAGTAGAGGTCTTCACCTGCTCGAACAAAAAAAAAATTGGTCGCGGGACATATGCCCACAGCCGGGTCGAATAGGGTCTTCACCTACTCGAACAAAATAAAAATAAAAAAATGCCATGGGTATTACACCCGTGATCAAAACCTAAAACTAGGTTTTCAAAAAAAAAGAAAAAAAAAAGAGAAAGGGAGCAGCAGCACTACTTACCTCAAATCCTCCTACTAGCCACACTACGATCTTGTTGTCGATTGATCACCCCTAGTGATGCTATCCTCACTACCGTAATACCAACAAAATAGGATTCATTCAGGATTGAATAGGGTTGAAAAAATATGGAAGCAACACATGCAACTGGCGTCCATAGAAAAAGAAGAAAAGAAGGGAGCGGAGATACCTACCTTGCTGATAATGACGGACGGCCTGCGTTGGAGCTGTTGGCGGTGACAACGATGGAGCACCTGCTGATGGAAACCGAAGTAAGCAAATAATTAAAATAAAGGGAGTTAACACCCTTTTATATACAAGGTTTTGGAGTTCGAACGAGAAAATGAATCCCTCTTGGATTCACGCATGGACGGCCGGGCCCGCGGAACCAATACACGACAAACTGGCGGCGCAACAACATCAATCCCACTAGCTGCACGGTCTCATGCTCGAGGAGCAATTGAGCCTCTCCCGGTAACTTCCATCTCCTTGACCGTGTTGATTTCATTCTTTGTCTGTCACCATCTATTGCTTACCCCGCAACAATGTCACTGTTATGTACTAAGCAGGGGACTTAATTTTGATGGTGGTTTATAGTTCAAGGCTAAAATCGTGAAACCCTGTATTTGATGCGATGTCATCCTGCAAAGGAACAAAAGCCATTTGAAATTAATGAGTGCATAAACCTCTTCGCTCACAAATGTATTGAGTAATTCAATATATATGTATATATATATAAAATTCACTCGGAATGGTGCATGTAGCAACAATCCCAAATATTCTATGAATTTTATTTTCCACTAGCATTACCTGTCTAGTATTTTCCTATGCTATGTTCCCCAGCAGAACTCTCAATATTGGCATGACATGACGATTAATGTTCACTCGCAGAAGCACGAATCTCCCGAAGTGTCAGTATTGAGACCCGCATGAAAACACTTGCACATGTTACACCACTCTCTGATAAAGAGATTTTCGTGTCAACGCGCTTTTTAATTACAGTTTAACACGATCGACGCGTTTAAATTCCTGAAGGAAAATCTAGACTGTCCATGTCAGTCTTAAAGAGCAATTGCGGCCACACAATTTGTCCACACAATTCAACAAGCTTAGCCTCTTCCTAGCGGAACTAGGAAACCTCTATAATGTCCACCGACGGGCCGACTAGCATCCCAGTCGATCGGAATTCCTTTAGTTCACCCGCAATACCCCTGAACGTTAGCCAGAATCAGGGTGATCGCGCGTGTTTTAAAAACCCTAAATTGAATAAACGGCGTTATGCAACTTCCGTAAATCAATCGCGTTCGTCCATCTTCTCCAGCTTAGTCGAACGACTTAGATCGGATTCTAGATGGCCAACAGGATGACACTGTGATCACCGGCCACCCCTCTTCCACGAGGAGCGATCGGAAAAGCCACGGCTTGCCCATGTGGCCTCTAAACGATCACCCAAAAGAAGCTGGTCGCTCTGTTTGCATAATCCAACGGCAGTACGCAACTGCCGCAAATCATCTCATCCATCCAATTCGCTAGCCTGGTCAGATGGTCTATATTTATTTTCAAGAGTCCAACAGGGTATCACTGTAATCACCGGCCATCCCTCCTCCACAGGGAATGATCGGCCAAGTTTTGGCTTGCTCATAAGGTTCCCAAACGATCGCCCAAAGGTGGCCGGTCACACTCTTTTTAAGACATTCAACTCGCGACTAATTTGGACGAACTCTAAAACAACAATGCTTCCTGCACATCGATTGTTTTTCAGCAGTTTGTTTGGAAGCGATGTTTCATTTGCATCAATTATAAACGATGCTTTATGAATATTGATCTCACAAATAATTTTATTATTTGACCTAAAAGCACTATATGTTACTTTAAACAGCGAGTCTCATGACTTGACTCATTCAGCAGCCTGCTGTACATATTTTCCTACAAAATACTCGAGACATCAAACGTGTCACAAACTGGGGGATGTTCACTGGGGTATTGGTCTGGTGGTTTACGGCGTGCGGCGTGCAATGCGCCCATTACGAGAAAGTGTCGGGAAAGGACGGACAGTTAATACAGAGAAAAGTGGGTGAAAGAGTGACCGGTCTTCCCACGTAATAGAAACGTGATGGTCACCACCTTTTGCACAACCCCACTTCTCCACTAATTAACTGCCTCCACTTCCTACGAGATCAGGGGTGCGCTCAATGACTTGTATAAATAGGTTTTTCAACCTATTTTCAAAAAGAGGTTATCAACACAAGTATCCAGAAACCATATTATGATACAAGTCATAAAACAACCACACCTTCATAATTCAACATTCTGATCTCAAACACCTTCTTCCTTCCCTCCCTAAGATCAACCCTTCTCCTTCACTTTGTGACCGAATTGAATCTGGAACGTCCATTTATTGGCGTAGGCCAGAGTCTTATAGATTGATCTCTCGAATCTAAAAGTCCTCCTGTGCATTACATTTGTTTAGGGTTTGAATTCGTTTCTCATCAACACACCCAAATTTACCAAAAACAACAGAATCAGTTTTTACCCCAAAACAAAGGGTATATTTGTTGAGTGTCAAAACTAGGGGTATATAATTAATGTACCCCTTCCTTAAACTAATGTTATGATACATAATTTTCTAGGATGAAATCATACCTATATGATGCACACACAATCAAATAACTATGTGCAATAGATTATGTCGATGTCGTATTTACGAAGTTCCAAAAGATAAGCATTTATACTTCGTAATATGTTTCCTTGATACTTTGGTCATACTGTTATGACCAAATCTCACCAATAGAGTACTCCATCTATCCCGAATTAATTGAGTTATTTGTAGTTTGCACAATTATTAAGGAAAGGAGAAAATGAGAGTATGTTTAAGTATTTTTTACAATTATACCCTTATGAATAATAACTATTAAACTTAGAAATAATTTATCTCTTAAACTATACCACGGTTTTTCTTAAACTTTACGTCGTTGAAAAGCATTTTAAAACACCTACATAACGAATATAAACATGGCTATCAAATCATACATATTTCTTATAGTAACAATAATCAATTAAAAGGGTAGTTTTAGAAATACCCCTTAATTAGTGAGATAGCTCAATTATTTGTGGGACAAAATTTAAAACCAATTAGCTCAATTAATTTGGGACGGAGGGAGTATTATATACAATATATACATCTTCGCATGTTATGTTTTCAATATAGCACGACTTGAAAGATACGTTAGGAACGGAAACAAGATCAAGTCAATATTATTAACCTCAAGTGGAAGGATGATGTCTTCGTTGTAGTCGTTACTTCTTATCATTCTTAAGGTCTTCAGAGTAATACTTGTATGTCTTAACATTCCTAGACTTTCTAGTCTAACCTAAACGAAGTTGACTCTAGTATTTAATCAAGCGACTCTAGATGAGTTTTGATACTAAAATATGACAACCAAACTTGACATACCAATGCTTGGTGTGTTCAACCGAGCTATGCTCTAACACTATGGAATATTTGTCTAGACATCTTACTCATGCTCAAGAGACTAAAACCATCAAGGGTATCAAAGTTTCACATACTTCACCAGCAATCAATCACTTACTTTTTGCTAAAGATTGCTTGATCTTCACACAATCTAATCTCTCTTCAGTGAATAATCTTCTTGAATTATTACAAGATTTCAGTTCTCAATCAAGCCAAGTGATTAACTTTGAAAACTATGCTGTCCATTTCAGTAAATACACCAATCCTTCAATTGCTGCTACTTTAACACCGATTCTGGGAGCTAAAGTTATGAATTCTAAGGAAAAGTATTTGGGATCTCCATTACTTCTTGGTCATTCCATCAAGGATAACTTTGAAAATAGATACTCTACATGGTCTTCTATCTCTTTATCTCAAGCAGGTATATCAACCATGATCAAGCATGCTCTGAATTCAGTGTCTGCTTACCAAATGAAGACTTTTAAGTTACCTAAAAATCTCATCAAGTAACTCACTGCTATTGAGAGGAAGTTCTTCTGGGGCCATAAATCTAAAAGAGGTTTGAATCCCATTGCATGGCAAAATGTATGCAAACCTAAAGACATTGGTGGTCTTGCATTCAGAGACTTGGAAAAGCTTAATCTAGCTTTATTAACTAAACTGGCATGGAAAATATGTACTGAATCCAGTCATCTCATGGTTCAAGTTCTTGGAGGCAAATATTTAAAAACTGTTGATATTTTACATCAACACGTTGAAGTTAAAAATTGTTCATATACTTGGAATGGAATAACCAAAGGTTTACAAATTGTGCAGCAACATTATTTCATGGAGATCAATAATGGTGAGTGTTGATACATGAAAAATAATACCCCTTAACGGGTTCAAGGTGTCCCCCAAAGAGGAGGCGAGCCCGGTATGAGATGTGGGGACTTGGGAACTAAGCCCAAGTCCAGTAGGAAAATATCCATGGAGCAAAAGGGATAAAGGAGGAATTAATACAGAATGAGGGTCATATTAGAGAAGGAATGGCATTAGTGGTAATTAGGGAGGTTTAGGACATGTGTCATGATGTCATAAAAGGAATGACTTTTGGAAAGTCTATATAAGGAAGGACAAAGTACAATAGAAGGGCAACTCTCTCTCTCCTACCATTCCTAGTAAATTGAGGTCATTTGGTGTGACTAGGACGGGTACAACAAAAACTAAAACCACCCTTCAACATTTGGCGACCACACCCGGAGACTCGTGCCTAGCACACCATGACACACCTAGGAGGCGCTAATCAGGCACGGCAAACCATCAACATGGATGAAGTAACAATAGATGACGAGGATAACGAAGAGGAAATACTAGTCCAAGACACCATCAAGTAACCAACAGGACGCGGATCCCAAAACAAAGAGATAAGCGCAATGCAGGAGAACATGCAAGTGATCCAGCTGCCAAACATACCATCTCCAGCCCTGCAAGACATACAAAAAGAGTTAGAAGAGCGCTTGCAAAGAAAGCAGGAGCTAGAAGACTGGATAGCATAAGCAGTAATAGCGGGTCAGAGCGCCCCCAAAGAAGCAACAAGGGGCGAGGGACACACAAATGTCAATACTAAAACAATGTCACAGGAAGAGATGGCAAAGTATTTAGAACAAAATTACCACGTGATAAAACAAGACAATCACTGCCTCGTAAGCAGTTCATACCCAGCAGGCATCCGAGAATATCAATACCCCAAGGACTACACTTCTCTGAAATTCAAGATATACGATGGACAAGGGAACGCGCTGGAACATCTCAGCCGATTCCTATCAGTAATGAATGATAAGGTCTCCGATGGAAAGCTGTGTCTGAGGGAGTTCCCTAAGTCACTAACAGGCACGGCATTTACTTGGTACGACAATCTAAAGGCGGAAAGTGTGGATACTTGGCCAACTATGTCTGCACTTTTCCTTGGGAAATTCTATTCAGCCAAGAGGAAAATCACGACAATAGATTTAAGCAAGAGCGGTCAGCAGATAGGAGAGGAAATAGGAAAATACATCTTGCGGTTTCGGCGTCTAGCACTGGATTGTCACGAAGACGTCAACGAAGGAGCGTTGTTGAAATATGTGTACGACGAATGATATCATCCTTCAAAGGAAGTTTAATCAACTTCAGGTTTCAGACTTTCGTCGAGCTAGAAGAAGCAGCGGAGAGGATCGCCGACTGAATAGAAGAAATGCCAACAGACCCTGCCTGGTGCTACACAGTTAACACCTTATCTGAAGCGTCACGCAATGTAAGGTCCAACACTAACAAGTATAGAAAAGACCAGTCCCAAACAGTTGGTGGAGGCCAAGGGAGAAGCGGGTGGACCAGGCAAGACTCAAACCCACCACCCTCCTGCCCTGCAGCAGAGAGTACGCAATCGAACTACTGCACCAATGGGTTATGAGGAAGGAAATCCAGTTGCCCCCAACAGTGGTAGACGTCAACAAAATGGACACAAATGCAACCAAATATTGCCACTACCATCGATGGTTGGGACACCCGACAGAGGAATGTTTCGCCATAAGGAGCATATTCGAACGAAAGCGCGCCTCTGGAGAGCTCGAGGCAACTAAGCAAGCAATTGAATACGACCCCTTCCCGCCATTAAGCTGCAAAAAAAAATAAAAAAAATAAAAAATAAAAATAAAAATAATAATAATAATAATAATAAAGCTCGAAAGTAAAAAGGGGAGGGGAGAATATAGAAAAGTGAACCACAATTAGCTTGTAAACAATCCCTTTTATGGTAAGAATTATTTCTCTTTCTGGAACTCATGAATAGTATGATGTAAAAAAGCCATAGGAATTCCAAAGGCGCCTGGTCGGCTGATAAATTTACAAAAGGCTACAGGAATGCTAAAGGCGCCTGGTCGGCTGCAAATCTACAAAAGGCTACAGGAATGCCAAAGGCGCCTGGTCGGATGACAAATCTACAAAAGGCTACAGGAATGCCAAAGGCACCCGGTCGGCTGACGAATATACAAAATGCTACGGGAATGCCAAAGGTGCCCGGTCGGCTGACGAATATACAAAAGACTACAGGAATGCCAAAGGCACCTGGTTGGATGAAAAATTTACAAAAGGATACAGGAATGCCAAAGGCGGCTGGTCGGCTGACAAATCTAAAAAAAGGCTACAGGAATGCCAAAGGCGTCTGGTCAGCTGACAAATTTACAATAGGCTACGGGAATTCCAAAGGCACCCACCTAGTCAGCTGACAAAACATACAAAAGGCTACAGGAATGCCAAAGGCGCCTGGTCAGAAGACTACAGGAATGCCAAAGGCGTCTGGTCGGCTGACAAATCTCCAAAAGGCTGCAGGAATGCCAAAGGCGCCTGGTTGGATGATAAATCTACAAAAGGCTACAGGAATGCCAAAGGCGCATGGTCGGCCGACAAACATACCAAAGGCTACACAAATTCCAAAGGCGCCTGGTAAGTTGGAAAATTTATAAAAGGCTACGAGAATGCCAAAGGAGCCCTGCCTAACCCATCCCAATCAGCAGCAAAAAGAGAAAGAATAGGCGCGTTTTAACCAACGCCTTACCCAATCATACAAAAAGAGAGGGGGAATAGACGCGTTTAACCAATGCCATCCCCAACCATACAAAAAAATAAAAAATAAGAGAAGGAGAGAGAAGAAGAAAAGAGGGAGAGTAGGCGCGTCCAACCCACGCCCTACTCAAT